>PITB01021403.1:0-29087 GCA_004024585.1 Paradoxurus hermaphroditus
TCAAACGTCTGACTCGTGGTTTCAGCTCAGGTCGCGATCTCACGGTTCATGGGCTCGAGCCCCGCATCAGGGTCTGCGCTCACAGCCCGGAGCCTGCTGGGGATTCTGTCTCCCTCTGTCTCTCTCTCAAAATAAATAAATTAATTAAAAAACAAAAAGAAACGTGTATTTACGTATTTTTCACTTCTCTAACGATCCTGTATCATTTCGCGGGTGAAAAGGATCATTTTGCTGTCTCGTTATCCAGTGGGTTCTGACCATAACATAGGAAGTTATTTATGTTTGTACATTTATTTTTACGTAACTATTTCACGGAGCCCCATTGCTGTAGTTGTTGAGAAATTCCTCTCCGGTCTCCCAGGACGATCGGGCACCATCCTCAAAAAAGAACCCTCCCCTCCCCTTTCGGAGCTAAACTGACTCCGGGAAGGCTGCCCCGCTTACTCTCCGCCCGTCCCTGGACTTTGCGGAGCAGGGGCCGTCCTGGGACGTGACCGCTCCGGGCGGAGGACGTCGGAGGGCAGAGGCGCCCTGACCCCTGATCCTGGGTTTCCTTGCAGAAGGGCTCTGGCCTCTGCTGCCTCCGTGGCCTGCGTTTTCCTGAGACCCCATGACGGGCCCCGAGGACAGCGACCTTGCACTGGCTGGAGGGGGAAAGGGAGGTTTCGAGGGCTGACCGTCCCTGCCGGCCGTGCGGACGGTCCCTGTCTCACGCTCGAACCATCCGCACGACATCCAGAGTTGCTGTCCTCCCTTGATAGAACATTCTAGAAACTGCCTCAGCATCCAGAAGATCTTCGTGCTTGCGAGCTGGCTACCAGGAAAGAAGACACGGAAGTAGGGATGGAAGGAGGGCACGGCAGTAAAACGGATTCCAGAGCTCGGAGCCACGAGGCGGCTTCTAAGCTGCAGGCGCCCGAGGGCCTCCGGCCGCCGGCCTCCACCGCGAGTCCAGGAAAGGAAACGGCGGAGCAGCCCGCCCGCCTCGAGACGAAGGGCCGCCGGCACCGGACCGGCTCCTGAGGCGGCAGGGCAGCGGGGATCCCAGCCCCCCAGCCTCCCAGCCTCCCCCAGCCTCCCAGCCTCCCGTGGGTTCATGGCCACAGAGATGAGCTCACGTGGGCAGGCCTTTGGCCGACGTGCAAGGTCGTTTCGGCGAATTGCGTTCATTCTTCCGACTTCCTGCCAAGGCAAAGGAGAAGATCTCACGTGTCGGACGCCGATGTGCACACCTCAACTCAGCGACGGGACGGGAGTGACAGTTGACCTCTTAAAGGCACAGCTTTGCAGGGAGGTGGTGGCAGAATATTTTACCCAGAGGGGACAGAGCTGAGGGACTACGCTGTCTACGCTCTGTGCCTGGCGCTGAGCTCAGAACTCTGTGTCTTTAATCTTCATCTAATCTATTCTTCTGGGCAAAATCTCGGGGTACCAAAGGCGGCACAAACAAAGGGACAAGTGTCAGGCTCAGAGAAATCTGAGCGTCACACCCGGAACGTGAATGGTGGCTGTCCCTGTTCCACTTGAAGCTCTTAGAAAAAGACGAACTTGTCAAAGAAATCTGCGTGCGTACGTAAGTCAGGTGCTACGGGGTGACATAGGCTAAAGATCAATGAAGAAACACCCTCTTGGCTTCGCTTACATCCGGTGCGAAGCCGTGAGCGTCTCCTGGACCACGGGATGCTTCTCTGTCTGGAACACCCATGGCGCCCCTCGCCCCGCGCCCCTCTGGTTGTGATGACATTTGGTGCTGACACGCAGGCAGCCTTGAGGTCCGGACGTGGCCCCAGACGCTGCCCGGCAGGGGCAGCGGGCAGGGCGCGGACCTGACAACACAAGTCACCACCCTCTAGATTTTAAGTCTAGCTAAGGCGGTTCGTGTCACAGGAACGCCCAGCGAGGCGGGACGGCCGACAGTGTGATCAAGCGAAAATGTCACCGTGGCTCCTCCAGAGCCAAACGTGGAAGCTCAGCCGGAAGACAAGCATCCTCAGTGTCGGTTGGTGCGGGCGGAACCCCGCGCCCGCGTGCGCTTGCTCGGCGACCTCAAACGGTCCAGCGACACCCCGCAGCCTCGCCTTGCTCACCCCTAACGAGGTTAATCCCTCCCTCCCTGGGGTCCTAGGGATGAATGAAGAAAGGTCTCCAGAGTCTTCCGGCGTCGTACGGAGCCCAGACCTGCCTCTCCTGGTGAGACCTGGGTCTCCCCACCCGGGCAGACGGCCGCGGTCCATCTCCCTACCTTGTGCTCGTGGCCCGGGCTCCCAGTGGGCTCTGGAGGGGGCGAACCCGGGCCCTCCGAAGGCGTGGCCTACATGCCTTCCGCGCCAGACCAAACCTCCCAGCCCCACACACGGACGGAGCACCATCATGGAAACAATGACAGGGTTTCGAAGGGGCCAAGAGAAATACAGCGAGCGATATACAAGCCAGATGTGTGTTGTCTAGACAAGTTAACATCATGACCGAAGCCGCTTCCACAAATCAGATTAGCCTCAGCGCCCCACCCCACGCGTCCGGCCTCGTACAGAATCGCTTAGGAGGAGACGCCGTGCCAACGTCCACCCTCACCCCCCCTTTCTGTTCATGAAGCCGGAGGGTCTGACTGTGCCTCAGACGGAATCGCTAAGACAAAATTCACCCTCGGCATCGCCCGCTGGAAGGGCTGAGTGGCGCGGGTCGGAGAGGGTCGGGGGAAGGGTGCCGTCTGGGGCTCTCCAGGAACGAGGGAAGTGAGCGTCCGACACACGGACTTGGGAACATTCCTCCGGCCTGAATCAAAGAGCGGGATAGCTGTGGGTGTTTCTGCCGTTTCCGCGGGCATGTAGGCTGATGCGCCGCGTGCCAGACCGTCACGGGGGCGTCTGGGGGACATCCGTACAACGTGGCGTCCAGGATCCCACGGAAGAATCTAGGGTCGTCGGGGATTAAGAGAGACAGCTGGTCTGGAGCCGGCTAGATGCTAGCCTGCATATCTCCTGGTTCGCATCTAGGAATGCTAGACTCTCGTTTCGAGCCTGCCTTCCCAGGGGAAGGAAGGAGGTGGCGCAGTCCCAACACAGATCTCAGAAGGGTGACGTGTGGCGTACACGTATTTCGTGCGTGTGCTCAGGTATTTCAGTTGGGACTCCGAGCTGCCTTGCTGGTAACGAGGCTGCATCTCCCAGGAAGGCGAACGGAGCTCAGAGATCATATCAGCACATAGCGACACGCAGTTCCCCGACGACACTGATGGGAACCCGAGCTTCGGAGGGTTTCCTCGATTGCAGACCACGCCGAGCAAACTGTTCCTGCACCGTAGGGTGAGCTAGACGAGAAGAAAGATAAAACACAGCTTTTCTCATTGACTCTTAACCTGGGCATTTTTCTCAGCTTCAGTAAAGATTAGGTTTGCCTTTCAAGAAACGCTCAACTAAGCAGTTTCCAAAATGTCGAGGTTTAGTCTCTCCCAGAAGAGAAGACAGGTGGGACAAATTCAGGGCTGGTGGGGCAACCCCATGATTTTGTCTGTAAGCCGGCACCTTCGGTCCTTAGAAAGGGGTTTCTTCTCATTTGCCTCATATTCTAAAGTGGCTGCTGGAGTCCCGGACATTCTATCGACGCTCCTGGTAGGAAGAAGGAGTGAGGATAAAAGAACCCATGTCCCTGCTGGGGCGGGACCTCTTGAAAAAGTACCCAGAGCCCCACCACGTGACTTACGCTTACTCCACACCAGTGACACACAGGGGGGAGGAGGCGAGGTGAGGCGGGTCTTCGTTGGGACGTTGCCACCTGATTTAAAAGTGTGTCGCAGTCCAGGAGAAGAAGAGGAGACGCGGAAATCAGGCAGTAGCCAGCAGTCTCCACTGTGGTAAAAACACGGACTCCACACGGGCCTGGCTGGAGGAACAATGCGTCTCGTAAGCTCAGGAAGCGTCCCCACATGCACACCCAGGTGCCTTTGCTGGCCATCGTCACATCAGTCATTGACCCGCAGGGAGCAGAGCAGCTGTGAAGCGCAGAGGGTCCCATGAAGATGGGGCGCCACCCCACCCCTACTCTGGACCGCATGGCTGTCCACCTGAGCATCCGTCACTTCCCCGCTGGACACCCCTCCTTCATCCATCCATCCATCCATCCATCCATCCGTTCATCAGTCTGTCCATCTGTCCATCCATCCATCCATTCATCCTTCCATCCGTCCATCCATCCATCCATCCATCCATCCATCCATCCATCCCATCCATCCACTCAACATTCCATCCATCCATTCGTCCATCCATCTGTCCATCCATCCATCCATCCATCCATCCATCCATCTGTTTATCAGTCTGTCTATCTGTCCATCCATCCATCCGTTCGTCCATCCATCCATCTCATCTATCCATTCAACATTCCATCCATCCATCATCCATCCATCCATCCGTTTATCCATCCATCCATCCGTCCATCTGTCCATCGTCCAGCCCATGGCAGCCAGCACCCATCCCATGTTGTGCAAGATCCACAGGGCTCCCAGCGTCTGTGTGCTGAGCTCACAGTCAGAATCCCTCTCGACACGGGAATCCGGCATCGGCTGGTGCATGAGCCTTGGTGTCCGCTGTCCTCTGTCCCCTGCCGGGCGGCGTCCTCAACACTCCGCACCCAGTGAGGTCCTTAGTTTTGAAAAAGAAACCTGATGGTGTAGCACTTGTTACCTGACGGACTGAAGAGAGAACTGAGCAGGATAAACAGCCCCCAGGACCGGGCAGGGAGCCAGCCTCACCTGGGGACCCCCGGGGGTTCTGTGCCGGAGCCCGCACGGATGCACGGGGCAGGGCGGAGTGGGGGGAGTGTCTACCTCTCACGCTGTGCTGCGTGAGTCTCTGTGGTCTGGAGCTGGCCCCGGGGGCTCCCCCGATCTCGGCTTCACAGAGGCTGCAGCCGATGTTCCCGTGTGTGAGGTAGCACCGGGGGTCCGAGAGCCCACCAGGACAGCCTCCGGGCGTGACCTCGCTCGCCACGCATGCAGAACGTCCAGCTCTAAGCCAGTGACCTTCCCAGTGAACTTGTGACCCTCCGAGCTCCGCCTCCTGATTGGAAAGAAGGGTTCCTGTGACACCCGGTTCCCGAGGGTGCGGCAGAGGTGGCCGGGCGCTGAGCGTGAGAACACTAGGAGCCAGAGGGGCTCACAGATGGAGGAGCACATTGTAGGGACTTTATCAGGACGCGGGTGAAACGGAGCCGGCTGTGAGGCAGGGTCTGACCCGGGCAGGGGCGCCGGCTTGAAAAGGCCGGAGTTCTACATCTCCGTGCACAGAGAAGACAGTCGTCCTGGCCAGCACCTAGAACAATAAAACTTGGTACAGTCTTTTCTGGATCTTTCCTGAGCTAGTTTCTAAAAATCTCTTCTTAAAATCGTTCCTTTAACTAAATGCACCCTGGGCCAAGCCACGCCCCCCTCTGGGACACCTCGAATCTCACATAGTGTGCAAATATCACCGTGCTTACAGTTGGCACTCCATAAATGCTTGCTCAACTCCTGCGCATGGCTGGCCTGGAGTGCCCACTGGACCCGAAGCCTGGCGGGTCCACACGGAACCCAAACGGAAGCAGCAGAGGCAGGTCCGAAGGGATGGGACATCTCATCCAGGCGTTTGCTGCTGAGACGAAACCAAACGTGACCCGCTGGCATTTTGAGCGCCATTAAGGGCAAAGTAAAGGCAGGGGCGCCTGGGTGGCTCAGTCGACTGACTGTGTGACTCTTGGGTTCAGCTCAAGTCAGGATCTCACAGGCGTGGGATCGAACCCCACATCGGGCTCTGCGCCGACAGGGTGGAGCCCCCTTGGGATTCCCTCTCTGCCCCTCCCTGCTTGCGTTCTCTTGAGCGGGCGCGCTTTCTCAAGATACAAACATAAATACATAAAAACGAAGGAAAGCCATAATGCATCTCTTTCCAGAACGCTAGTGGTTTAGGCCGTTGAGACCAGGTTCCCACTGAGAACGGCTGACATTGCCGGATTAAATGTAACGCCTGTGTGAACACAAGGAGCCGGCAGGACGTAAGGAGCTACAGCTCTGGTCCCAGGAAGGGGACAGGAGGAGGCAAGGGGCAGGGAAGCGACCCGGGACACACAGCTCCCGTTTCTTCTGGAGGACCCGAACTCCGAGTCTGAAACCTCAGGACACTGGCTAGCTGGTGTCGCCGCCAAGAAGGGAGGCCGCGTGGGGAGTCCACGAGGGCCTCGTCCTCGGGTCGGGGAGAGTCAGCGGCCCCGTCCCGCCCACGAGGGCCCGGGGCCCACACGTCAATGCCCCAGGCCTGGGCACAGCCGCGTGTGTGCACGGGAGCATGTGGGTGGGGCAGTGAGAATTGTTGCACGCATGCATGCACGTGTGTGCATATGTTCACTGTGTGCAAGTGTGTACGTGTGGTGTGCATGTGTTCACATGTGTGTGTGTGTCTTGTGTGGTGTGCATGTGTGCATATGTTCACGTCTGTGCACGCGTTCACATGTGTGTGCAAGTGTGTCCACGAGTGTGGTGTGCGTGTGTTCGTGTGTGTGCAAGTGTGTGAGGTGTGTGCATATACTCACATGTGTGTCCACGTGTAGCGTGCACACATGTCCGTGTGTGTGGTGTGTGTGCGTATATTCACGTGTGTGCAAGTGTGTATACATGAGTGTGGTGTGCATGTGTGCGTGTGTTCACATGCATGTGCATGTGTCCGCGTGTGGTGTGTGTGCATATGTTCACATGTGTGTGTTCGTATGTGTGTGAGAGTGTGTGTGGTGTGTGTATATGTTCACATGTGTGCACGTGTCCACGTGTGGTGTGTATGTGTTCGTGTGTTCACATGCGTGCATATGTTCACGTGTGTGCGTGTCCGTGTGTGTGTGCATGTGTGCATATGCTCGCATGTGTGTGCATATGTTTGGGTATATCCAAGTACATGTATGTCCATGTGTGTGCACTTGTTTATACTGTGTGAGGTGCGCGTGCGTGTGTACGCGTGTGTGTGTGCACGCCGGGAGGGCAGTCGCTGAGGGACCGCAGTGCAAGGCTGGCTTCCACACGCAACCTCGGACCCCAGCACTGGAGCCGGGTGGAAAAACCGCAGAAGGAGAGGGGCTCGGCCCCTGCAAACGCCCCGCCCCCGGAACATTGCTCCGCGACCAGGAAGGGGAGTCCCGTGAGTGTCCCCGGGACGAGTCTATGGGGACCAAGCATGGGGACCAAGAAGGAACAGCGACAGAGCCTGCAGGAAGCGGGGGTCGAGGAGAGCCCCGGAAGACGAGGGGAAGACAGACGGGACGCGGCCGCAGGGATTGGAGGGATAAGGATGAACTCGGAGAATTCTCCAGAACTGACTCAAGAATCCTTTCAAATCCCCAAGGGGACACACACAAGCTATTCCTGTCAAGATCTGTCCTGGTGAAAATACAGACAAAAAAATAAAAATCAAAGAGCGATCTTCAAAAGGGGCCGTGTGGGAGCCGGAGGCGGGGTGTGCGCACTGAGCTCGAGGAACCGCCGGCCGGGCCGGAGTCCTCACGGAGACGCCGCCCAGGAACGGGGGCAGATAAAGTGTGGTTTAGGCAAACAGCTATTGAGAGAGAGAGTGCCTAGCAGACCAGTGCCTTGGGAAATTCTCAAGGGTACACGTGGGGCCGAGCAGAGCAATCCTGGGTCGCGGGTCAGAGGTCCCAGGAGGAACGAGGCACAAGGAAACCGGCAGGTGTGGGAAACATGACTGAATGCTGACCGTCCCCAACAACAATAGCGACAGTGATGTGTGCGAGGTTAGCCAGAAGGTGGAAACCAAATTCACTCGGCCAGTAATAAGGAGTGAGGGGGCGCACAGTAGAGACGTTGGGATGTGCAAAGGCCCTGAGGCACCCAGCGTCACCCTGAGGCTGTCGTCCCCCCTGAGGCCTCGTCAAGGCAACTCCACATTTTGTAAACTTGGCAGCACCTCCTTAAACAAAAGAACGAGTGTCACTTCCGACAGGTGGAACAAGAAAACACGATGAAATCATTTCATTTAAAGCGTGTAACTGGGGACACCCGCACGACTCGGTTGGTTAAGAGTCTGACTCTCGATTGCAGCTCGGCTCATGATCTCACAGTTTGTGGGTTCGAGCCCCACATCGGCCTCTGTGCTGACAGCTCAGAGCCTGCTTGGGATTCTCTCTCTCTGCTTCTCTCTCTCCTTCTCTCTCTCAATGTAAATAAATTAGTGAACTTTCAAATAAAATAAAACCTGTAATTAATTCAAAAACACCTGAGACCAAGACCAGCGCAGTGCTCAGAAGGAACCCTCACAAGCCGAAAGCGGCAACATTTGCGACAAACACACCAGCAGTGACAGTCGCGCGAGAGACTACCTCGAGCTCGCGGGATCCACGGCCGGGCAGCGACTTGCCAAGCGAGCAGATTAGAAATCGGCGAGTCCCGGGAGCCCCTCTCCGCGGAACCTGAGGCGGCGTCTCCTAAACCCCGATTCACGATAAAAAGTCAGTCCCCAGAAAGGAAAGCCCTGAGCCTATCAAAGTCGCTCTGCAAACGCGGGTGGTCGGGCTGGACCCCGAGAGTGTCCCCTTGGGTCCGGGGCGCAGACGGGGGCCGTCACCGCGGCAGAGCAACGCGGGAGGACACGCGAGGCGAGGACGGATGGCCCGGAGACCCCGGAGTTCGGAGACGACGCAACGGCGGACCCGGAAACTCCCTGCAAGGCGCACACAGAGACCCGGGTCCCCTTCCTCGGGCGCCCTGCTCGCGCACCGGCGTCCCGGGCCGGGATTCGCGCGTCCACCATCCACTCTACCTGAACTCTCAACGAGATGTTTGTGGACGCGCACCAGCCGACGAGGTAGTACAGACGCACCCCGGGTGGACCCCGTCCCATCTCCCTAAGCGGGGCAGGTTGTGAAACACGCATAGAGTTGTAACACAGACGCGCGTCACAACCGGGGGCACCCTCGCCGACTCCACGCATCGGTCTTATCAGATCGCTCCAGGTTTAGGACCGTGTGCGCGTCTGCATGTCTGTCTCTGTGTGTGTCTATGTGTCCCAGTGTGTGTCTGCACCTGTGTGTCTGCATCTGTGTCTGTGTGTGCGTGTGTGTCTGCATGTGTGTCTGTGTGTCCCAGTGTGTGTCTGTACCTGTGTGTGTGTCTGTGTGTCTATATCTTTGTCTTTGTGTGTGTGTGTGTGTCTGTGTGTGTGTGTGTCCTGGTGTGTGTGTGTGTGTCTGTGTGTGTGTGCCTACGTGTCTGTGTATGTGTGTCTCTGTGTGTCCCTGTGTGTCTATATCTTTGTCTTTGTGTATGTGCATGTGTGTCTGTATGTGTGTGCCTGTGTGTCCCAGTGTATGTGTGTGTGTGTTTATATGTGTATGTCTGTGTGTCTGTGTATGTGCCTCTGTGTGTCCCAGTGTGTGTGTGTGTTTGTCTGTGTGTGTCTGTGTGTCCCAGTGTGTGTATGTGTATATCTGTGTGTTCTGATGTGTCTGTGCACCTGTGTGTGTCTTGGGGTGTGTGCGTGTCCCAGCCTGTGTGCATCTTGGGGTGTGTGCGTGTCCCAGCCTGCGTGTGTCTCGGGGTGTGTGCGTGTCCCGGCCTGTGTGCATGTGTTCCGTCCCGCCTGATCTTACCAGCAGGGTACCAGTTCTGTGTTCACCACCGTCGAGCCGCCAAACAGTCCACACTGAGCATCCCGTGTGCGGGCCCCACCGTCCCCGCGGCCGTGCGTCCTGGAAACCAGTCTTTGAACCCTTGTGAGTAGTGTCATTTGAGAAGCGCTCCATAAGTAGAATCGTGAGGTCTGTGAGCTGCGGAACTTTTTCACCCGGCATAATTTCCACCCAACCGTTTGTGGCACCAGGTGCTCCTTCGTCTCACCGAATAGCTTTCCGAGGTTGCGGCGATCGCCGCCACTCCGCGCTCACCGCCGCCGGCGCTTGCGATCCCGTGCACGTGTCTGGGCGAGCACGCCGGCATTTCTCTGGGATGACGCCCAACAGCGCCACGTCGGGTCCCACGCTCGGGGTCACAATGCGTATTTAGTCCTAAAAGGTTTCCCGTCCACGCCAGCCGGGGTGACGCGGCCGCTTTCTCGGCGTCCTCGCCAGCACTGGAGACTGCTCCGTTTCCACCTGCGCCATTCCGGGAGATGCGCAGTGACGGCTCACTGTGAGTCCCCAGGGACTCCTGATGCCACGCCTCTGTCCCTGAGCTCGTCGGCCACCCTTAAACCCTCTGTGGTGTGGCGTCTCTGCATAACTCTTGCCTACTTTGTAATTGGCTTGCTTTTTTTTGCGGTTGAAGTTTGCACGTTCTTTATGTATCCTACATACTAATCCTTTGCAAGTATGCTCCCTCGTCTGTCGACTGCCTTTCTGTCCTTTCATGCTGTCCTCACAGAGCAAAGGGCTTGCATTTTGATGACATCCAGTTTTTAACAGCTGGTACTCTCGAGGCCACGTCCGAGAGCTCTTTCTAAGCCCTAGGTCCAAAGATATCTTTCGTTTTTTTTCCGAGAAACCATAAGACTTTGAGTCATACGTGTGACGTTGAGTCATAACAGAACCTCTGCATACAGTGGCGACCTATGCCCCACACCCTCGTCAAGAACCGCTTGGTCCGATTTTAGTTCGCTTTAGTGAAAGCTGTGGGTCCTGCCAAGAGCCACGGTCTCCACCGATTTTGCTGTTTGTCTTGTCCTTTTTCCCACATGGACATCACATCGCTGCAGCGCTGGGCATTGAAGAGACTGTCCTTTCTCCCCTGGACGGGGACCGCTGGCTCTCTCTGCTGGGGCCCGGCGCTGGGCTATCTGTTCTCTCCCTGGGTCTATTCGTCTGCTCTTTGCCAGCGTGACACTGTCCTGACTATCGCGGCCACGCCCTAAGACCCCGTTAGATACAAGGCTTCCCCTCACTTATTCTCACTCAAGGTGTCTTACCTACTCGGGGGCCTGCCCTCGTCCACGGGGATTGTAGAAAAAGTGGACATCTTCAGAATAACCTGGTTGGGATCTGAGGACGCTCATCCATCAAGTTGGGACGGGCCGACTTCGTGGCTGTGTTGAATCTTCCAGTCCATAAACACGGAACGTCTCTCCCTTCACCGCGGTCTTACTGCCCCAGGACTGGGTCATTTTTGTCCCACAGGTGCCATACCGGTTGTGTAAAGTGCATGTACGATCTCAGTTTCTTTGGGGCAGCTGGAAACGCTATTGTGTTTTTGCGGAGTTGTTAGTTTTGAGGCGTGTTTCTACAACTGGTTTTGTGTGTTGATCTTGCGTTCCGCAACCATGCTAAAGTCACGTACCAGTTCCGGGAGGGTCGTGGGTTTTTTTGTAGATTCCTTACAGTATTCAGTGTAGACAGGCCCATCTCCTGGGACAGGGAGGCTTCTAACCTGGGTGCCTTTCTTTCTATTTTTTAACCCGGTGGCTCTGACTAGAGTTCCCAGTGCCGTGTCGAGCGAGAGTGGTGGCGAGCACACCCTTCCCTCGTTCTGAACCCCCAGGGAAGGTCAGGATGTTTCACCACCAAGTTCAAGGTGAGCTGCAGGTGGCTGGCGCAAGTTCCTGTCAAGACGCCGACATCCCCCTCTGTCCCTAATACGTTGAGAGTTCTGCCGTGAGTTTCGAATTTCGTCAAATGCTTTCTGTGCAGCGACAAACATGATTTGGTGGTTTTTGAAGAAACGGGTGGGTTGTGTTGCCGGATTCCCAGCTGTTGGACGTGCCTTGCATACTTGGAAGAAATACCAATGGTCACAACACGCGGTTCTTTCTAGGCATCGTTAGATTTGGTGTGTCGATATGTCGTTGAGTTTTGTGTTCGTGACAGACATGAGTCTATGTTCTCCTCTCTCTCTCTCTCTCTCTCTCTCTCTCTCTCTCTCTCTCTCTCTCTCTCTGTCATTTCTGGATCTACAGTCAGGGCAATATTGCCTCATCCGCTGCCTCGGGAAGTACTGCATCTTCTTGTACTTTCCAGAAAAGTTTTATAGCGTTTATGTTAACTTTTCTCGAAACGTTTGGTAGAAATCTGCAATAATACTATCGGGCCCCAGAGATTACTTTTCCGGGAGCTTTTAATTCCAAATTCAATTTCTGTAAAGATCAAAGAGTTGTTCAGATTTGTTTTTATTTCCTCTTGGTTGTGATTGGGCAGTTTGTGGGTCTCAAGGAATTGGTTCACTTACCTAAGGTGTAAATTTACGAGCATAAGGTTGGTAGCATTTTTCCTTTGTTATCAGATGAAGGGCTGCAGAATCCCTTGTGTTCCGTCCTACTTTATTCTGGGAGCTGGTGATGGATGTGTGGTCTCTTTTTATTTGTTATTTTTGCCAGAAGTATCAATTTTTCCGATTTGGGGGAGAACTTTTTATTCCAGCGATTTTTCTCTAACGTGTCCCCATTTTCAATTTCATTGATTTGTTGCTCTTAGTTTTCTAGGTTTTTTTTGAGTGGGAACCTGGGTTATTCCTGAGGGCCTTTCGTCGCCTCTGATGTGAGTCTCTAACGTTCCACATTCCCCTCCCGGCTCTCCTTCTTCTGTCCCCCACACGCTTGAACTTGCCGTGCTTCCATTTTTACTCAGTACTCTGAGTATTTTTATTTAAGACTTTCGCTTCCCTCATGAATGTTTTAGAAATATGTTATTTTCATTACCGAGAGTTTCCTGACGTCCTTCGTTACTGACCTAAAATTCTATCCCGTTACGCTCGGAGAATGCACGGCATCGTCTGGATTCTTGAAAATTCTTGCAGTTGGTTTAATGGGCCGGGATGTCATCCCTCCTGGTGAGCGGTCCACGGGCACCGGAGAAACATCTACTCTCGTGGCTGGGGGCCATGTGCTCCTGGGTCGGGCAGGTCCTGTTGGCTGGGACGTACGCCGTTGGGATCCTGTCCACCTGGAAGCTTGCGGCCGGGTCCCCAGCTGCGAGTCTTCATTTGTCGTTCATTTCCTCCATTTCTATCAGCTTGGGTCTCCTGTGGCGTTTGATGGGTGCACATGTAGGGTTCTGTCCCCCTGTGAATTCTTCCCTTTATCACGAGGCAATGTTCTTCTCTGCTGCTAACGATCGTCTTTGCTCTAAAGTCAACTTAACCGGGAACCTGAGCGGCTCAGTCAGTTGAGCGTCCAACTCGATTTCGGCTCAGGTCACGATCTCGCAGTTCGTGGGTTCAAGCCCCGCGTCGGGCTCTGTGCTGACAGCTCAGAACCTGGAGCCTGCTTGGGGATTTTGTGCCTCCTTCTCTCTCTCTCTCTCTCTCTGGTCCTCTTCTGCTCACACACACTCTCTCTCTATCTCAAAAGAAATTAATTAAAATTATAAAAAACAAAGTCAACTTAACCAGACATGAATATCACTCCTGCTGGTGAAACGGGTAATGTTTGCATGACAGGTAATGAGGTTAAACAGGTAATGTTTCCATCCCTTTATTTTCAATCCGCTTACGTTGCTGAGTTGGAAGAGAGTTTCTTGTAAATATATATATATATTATTTTCACTTTTGTACCAGCCTGCTGATCTCTATCTTAGATGGGTGTATTTAAATCATTTCTATTTAAGGGAATCACTGATGTGTTAGCCCTGAAGTCTATTACTAGGTTTTTGTCTCTTTAGTCTGGTCTCGTTGCCCCGATTCTCAATCCTTGCCTCCCTTTGGGTTTCTTGGCCATCTCCTAGGGACACGGCCCATTCACAGCGTTTCTGAGCGTAGGTCTTTGGTTAGTTCCTGCAGTGGTTGTTCTGACTCGTAGCCTGGGCTGTCGGCGTTGTATCGTTTCCAGGGAAACGTGGAAACTCGTGTCCACGTGGTTCTCTTCACCTAGCCTGCGTCTGCACACCAGCGCGTGCACCACCTCTGGCAACGACAATTACAATTATTGCCCAAATCATCCAACGCTATTATAAAACCCACGAGGAAAGTGCTGGTCTATTTTGTGTCCCCACGTTTCGGCTTTTCAGCTTATTTTTTGTTTTTTCGTCCTGCTCCAAGATCCCGGCGTCTTTCCCCTCCAGACCGAAGAACTTCCCTTAGACGATCTCGGGGGTCAGGTCTGCTGGCCGTTCCGTCACCGTCCCTTCCTCCGAGCATGGCTTCTAGGGCCCCTTCGCTCCGGAGGGCTACGCTCGATGGCCGTGGAGCCTGCGGCCGACGCTCCTTTCCCTTCGGTGCCTGCACAATGCTCCGCCCTGTCGGGGCCCCGGCGGTTTCCAACGAGCGAGCTGAGGTCCCCCCAGCGGCCCCTACGGTCACGAGTCATTGCCCTCCTGCTTCTTCAAAACTTTTTTTCTTCAACTTTAATTTTCAGAACTCTGTTTATGACGGACCCGTGGGCGTGTTTGGGTTTTTCCTACTTGGGTCTGAATGTGTGTGACGCGCCCCCTGGGGAAGCCACCCCCTGACGTTTGTCTAACCCTCCCCCGGAGACCCCTCCCGGCAAGCTCGGCCCGCACTGTGTCCCCCACCCCACCACCACCCCCCCCATCCCCGAGGCTCCACTTGGGTCTTTCGGCCATCACCCCCTGTGCTCAGATCAACTGAACTCTGCTGACCATCCCCAAGTCTCCCCTGCCACCAGCCTCCGCGACTGACCCCTCACTACGCTTCTCTTTGTATTTCTGTTATTTGCCGATTCTATATGTTTCCTTAGGCTGTGATTTTGTGGGCTTTTTTGTTTTTGTTTTTTTTTCGTTTTCTTTTTCGTGGTTTTGTTGTTTTTATCAAGAACCGCCATTTTTTTGCGGAGCTTTTCTATTTTTTCATTTGTTTCAAAAGAATTTCCAAGAGATCACTGTAGCCTTTTTTTTTTTTTTTCTTTTTTCGAAGACTGCTTTAAAACCCTTGCCGGATAATCCCGGGGGCTGATTCATCCCGGTGTGGGCGTCGGTGGCTGTCTTCTCCCGTCTTGGTTCTTGCAGATGTTTGTTGGGTTCTGCATATTTTGGCGGTTAGGCACGCAGACGCTGGGTCCTACTTAAGCTTTTGTTTCCTCAGGCTGTCGCCCTGCTTTGGTTTAGCCCTTCGTGGCCTACTGGGGGCAGTTAAATTTTCGGAGCCTCCTGTGTTTGCTCCCCTGGGTCCCCGCTGGCCCCGTCTGAGGACGGAAGGGTGACCCCCCGAGTCTGGCCGCCGGGGGGCTGGTGTCGTGGGATTTCACCACCTGGACTTTGTCTCTGTCCTGTCTGAACGGCGTGGAGGGCTGGGGCTGCGGGGACAGTCCCCTGGACCAGGCTGATGGCTGTGAGCAATACATTCTCTTCCCTGCCCACCTCAGGGGTGTCTCCAGGCAGGAAATGGGGCTCCCGCCCGTTAGAAGGAACATACCTCCCCTCACTTGCCTCCTTTCGCTGCCTTCCAGCGTGTCCTTTGGTTCAGAGCTGTGCTCAGCGAACAGAAGTCCAGCCGTCGCTGGAAACCTTCTTCACAAAGTCGGGATGCTTCGGCTCGGTGGTGGCGAGCAGGAGTTTGCGGGCCAGGCGTGCCGCAGACCACGCGCCCCTCACACGCGGCCGGGAAGGTTTATAAACTCGCAATCGCAGAAAGAAGGTGCACGCGTCATCTAGCCCCGGCAGGGGTGGCACAAAAGGGGAAGAGAGTTAGCGTCTGCGTGGGGTGGCTTGTCACAGGTATTAGAAGCGCGAGCGGCAAGAACACGGTGGAAAAGGAGCGAAGAACACGCAACAGGCAATTCGCAGAAACGGAAACCCAAAGGCCACTTCGCGGTTTGCAGAAAAGACCCAAACTTGCTCATAATTACGGAAGCGAAGCAAGGACAACGGTCACGCTTCGCTCACAGTGCAGACCCCAGCACGCTCGGTGATGCCGTTTGCTTTGGAAGTTACCGGAAAGCAGGAACCCTGGATGTAAACACTCGGAGACAGGAGAGGACACCTCGTACCTACCGGTCAGCCAGCAACAGGGGCAGCTGTCCTTGTGAAGCCCTAGCCGTGTGGATACACGCGTGCGACCGCTTGGTCAGAGACACTCCCTGTTAACGACTGATAACCCGCGTGAGCAGGGACACACACACGCACAGCGGAACTCCGCGGGGCAGGAAGTCTCTGGAAAACATCCCAAATATTCAGCAGTAGGTCAGACGTCATAGTTAAATAACTAGATTTCTCTGAAACAGCGAGACACAATACAGTGGTGAATGTATTCTCCAAATCCCCCAGAGAAGCTCCCTGCAGGTGTCAGATGGGGAAGTGGGTGAACCTTAACTCCCCTGATGAGGGAACACGAGGCAAAGCAGGACCTCAGGTCCCATGGTGACTGCAGAGTCGTGTGGGGATGACACAGAGACAGCGGGGGCCGACGGGAGACATGCTTGCTCCTGTGTTCTTTCTTTTTTAAATTTTAATGTTTATTTATTTTTGAGAGAGAGAGACAGAGCACGAGCAAGGGAAGGGGCAGAGAGAGAGAGAGAGAGAGAGAATCTGAAGCAGGCTCCAGGTTCGGAGCTGTCAGCACAGAGCCCGACGCGGGGTCCGAACCCATGAGGGAGATCATGACCTAAGCCCAAGTCAGCTGCTTAACCGACTGAGCCACCCAGGTGCCCCGTGCCTGTATTATTTCTAATACACTTGACTCATGCACTTCGAATGTTTTCATTAAAAACAATACCTTCGAAAACGCAACGTTTGGCAGCTAGGATGTGAAACCGCGTCAGGTCACAGGAGAGAAAATAAATAAAGTGAGAAACAGACACCACCCCCCACCTTCCCCCGGAGAACAAATCCTTTTCCCAAACTTACTTATTTTATTATTTTTTTATTTATTTTTTATTTTTTTTAACATTTATTTATTTTCGAGAGACATAGAGACAGAGCATGAGCAGAGGAAGGGCAGAGAGAGAGGGAGACACAGAATCCGAAGCAGGCTCCAGGCTCTGAGCCGTCAGCACAGAGCCTGATGTGGGGCTCGAACTCACAGACCGCGAGATCATGACCCGAGCCGAAGTCGGCGGCCTAACCGACTGAGCCACCCAGGCGCCCCTAAACTTACTTATTTTAAACAAGACCCAATGGTTTGCTGTTCGAGGACCCCCGGGGCCCCTCCGCGTGCTGGCGTGATGTCGTAACTGCAGGTGAAGTCGCCTGCATCTCACCGTCTGCCCTTTGAAGACCACTTTTGAGCAGAACCAAGGTGTTTTTCTTCCTTTCCAAACACGTTCTCCTGTCGACCATACCCGGGTTGCCATAATTCATATAAAACGCGTCTCTTGTATCTGTGCATTTATGAGGCTTTTTAAAATGTTTACATTCCAGCCCAGAGCTGCAAGTTAAAGATTCAGGAACACGGTAGGTAAAGAGACACGGCAGCAACGGGAATAACGGACACACAGGAGGCAGGGACACCCGGCCGGAGCCTCGTCGTCCCCGCCCTCCGAGCCGCGGTCCCTGGCGGATCCCGGCCTCGAGGTGCGCGCACACCCAACCGCGCGCCCTGGGGCGGGAGCCCTGCTGGCAGAGGGGGGAGTCCCTGTTCGTTAGGGACGGGAACGCTCCTTTGCAGCCCCGAGTGGGTGATCCCAGCTGCCGACCGGACGGGGCTTGTTCTCGGGTCAGGAATTCTCCCTGACGCACGCCTGTTATTTTTAGACCGGCGCCCTCGGGGCACGACCAGCTGATCCCACGCTCCCCAAACGATCGGAACGCCTCTCCTGCTCATGACTCTCAGCGTCAACGGTTCCAGCTTGCCCTGGAAACAACCCTCGGGGGTGCTCAGAAGAGGGACAAGCCAGCCGGTGTCTCTTTAACCCCCGGGGACAGACCGAAATGGGTTTAGGATTCTCAGAACGAGGCAGCTAAGGACAAAGCGATCCTGGAGTGAACGCGACTGCGCGATCTTTTCTGTTCGGGAGAATAGGCGGCCCCAGATAAAATCAGGGCACGCGGCTGCGCGCTGTCAGTGCCCGGCGGGACCTGGGGACCCAGCGCCCCTGATCAGGAACTGCCTGGATAATTACCGCCTGCCCCACACGCAATCGCTCCCGGGGCCTCCCCGAGAGATGTCACCGGGGGAGCGCGTGCGCTCGCCCGGGCGTGTCTCGGGATCCTGGGGTGACGCTGGTGGGGGGAAGCAGGTCTGAGTAATAGTGGCCCGGCGCCCGTCCCGCCGGGTGGGGTGGCTCCCCGGCCCAGAGCGGGAGCATGGCTTTGTAGATTAGATCAGCGCCCTGCACCCCGCCCTGAAGCAAGCGGGCTAGCTTTGGGGTGCAGAGTGTGGCTGCGCTGCTCCCCCGAGCCCCGCCGTCGGTGAACACGGGCCTCGCGGCGGCCTTGACAACCTACGCCTCCACTTAGCGTCACAAAAAGATAAATTTCAGCGCCCTCCTCCCACCGCGGTAGGTTCCAGGCCCGGCCTGGCTGGCAGACGGAGCTTATGTGAAGAGTCAGCCCCAGACTCCACCCTCCTGAGCTTGAACCTGCTGGGAAGGGCAGCACAAGGCACCCACGGCCCTCCTCATCTCGGAGCTGGAGGGGGGCCTGGCGGGGCGGGCAGAAGAGAGAGGCTGGCTTGCAGGTCCGCTGAGGTCCCGGAGGTCCTCAAGTTCAAAACGATCGGGCGCCCTGCGGTGGGAACGTGTCCTCAGACGCCTCGTCGGGGGAAACTTAAAAACCTCAGTAAGACGGAGTAAAAGTCAGGCGGGCTTGAGTATGGCTATTGGTGGGTAATCCGGAAAGTGATAGAACACTCCTCCCCACCTAACCCTGTGTTTGGTTCCGTGGCCAGCGGGGGTTCTGCCCCAAGCACGCATTTCTAGAGAAACCGTGTGAGGCTTAGAAACACGGTGTGTGTGCCCCACCCCCGCCTGACTCACCCCTGAGTTGCAAGCGACAGTCCCGGATCGGGGGTGGTGGCACACGACTGGGAAGTCAGAGGAGCCCCTGTCCCCTCCCCCCACCGCGGCCCAGAGCCCCCACCTGATGAGCAGGGGGTGGGGCGGGGCGCACGGGAGGCGGGCCGCCAGCGTCCAGAGAGCCCTGGACTTGACGTATCCCTTATTCTACTGAATCTGATGAGCGGAGGTTAAAACAAAACATTCCGTTTCACAGGGCTGCTTGCTTTATCCTTGGAGAATGAACCCAGAAAACAATAATTACGGCTATTATTATTAAATACGGCTGATGTTACTGAACATTAGTAATTACGAGCGTTCCCCGGCTTTCACTGAAAATGAGCCGGCCACGCGTGGCGGAACTTGTTGAAAACGGTTGCCTGTCTCGGGCGTAGGGCGGCCACCGGCTACGAGCTCGCGCAGGAGGACATTTAGAGATTATTTTGTAACAAAATGCGGGCCCAGGGGGAAGTCCGGTTCTCGGAACACATCCCAAAATAGTGGAATAACAGGGCTCCCACCCTAGTGCTCTGACCCCAGAAAAGGTGTTTTCTTTCTGCCACTCGGAAACAAGTCCTTAAAAAGAAAACCCCACCAAAGGTACAGCCGACGGTGTTGACGTGCCCTCTGTGTCCGGGCGCTGGATTTGGGGCCACGTGTCTGGGTGCAGACTCGGCTGGGCTACTTCTCTGCACGACCCGGGGCGAGGGCGCCCGACTGCCGGGGCTGCTTCCTGATGTCACCAGTGGGTCCCTCTGAGAGGACTGTCCCGTGGGGGGCTCCGGGCCGGCTGCGGCTCCTCAGACGGGGGGCGATGTCCCCTCCCCTGGCCCCCCGCCTGGCACAGGTCCAGCCTGTATACGTCACCCGAAGTACTTTAAAGAGCAGCTGGTGACAACCATGGCCAAAGACATCCCGCAGAAAGACAAGGACAGAGAAATTCCTTCTTCACGTTACTATCCTGTTGCAGTGTTGACCTGAGCTAAAGCGAACAGGGTGAAAGTCATCGTCTTCTTCTTCCCTCCTCCTCCTCCTCCTCCCCCTCCTCCCTCCCCCTTTCCAGACAGAAACAGTAGAATATAAATGACTCCGGTGTCCCAGCTGAGATGCACAGAAGAGATGGCTTTTTTCGATCGTGTCCGTACAAGCCAAAATGTCACTACAGAAATAATTAGGGTTTTATTTAGCTGCTCTAGCAACATCCAAACATTTAATCTCATGGCGCCTCGCACGCACAGGGGGAGGCTGCAGGGAGGAAGGAGGGCTAGGAGCGGCTTCTGCTGGATCACGGCCCCAGGCTGCTAGCGAGACCGAGGACGGCCCTCCTGAGCGAGGCGTCTGCGCGCAGCTGGGCCGGACTGTGCGGGGAGGCTGCCTGGAGCCTCCTCGGACGCGGGTTTGCCGCAGCAGCGCCGGGCAGGCTGTTACGGGCGCGGGTGGGAGGCCCCACGTGCTTACTGGGGGCGGAGGGGGGTGGACACACCCCCGGGGGCTCCTACACGAAACCTGCATAGTGCGACTTTTCAAAATGGTTGTGTGTTTTTTCTGAAGTTCCGCCCCTCTGAAAGTGGTTTTGATGTTTTTACTATTGTTCTTAACAGTCATCTATGTGGCCCTAAAAATCTGAGCGGGCAGCACGGGGCGCTTCCCCGGGGATCCCACCAACCACTGGGCGGAGCCCAGTGCACTTGCCGCCCATTGAGGAAAGTGGGGCGAATCCAACACCACGGCTGGTCCTCGGTCACCCGGGGAGAAAAGAGTCCAAGCCCCTGGCCAGAGGATCAAATGTTGAACCCAGAACGGTAAAAAGTCTAGAAGAAACACAGGAGAAAATATTTTCAACCTTGGATGAGGCAAAGAGTTTTTAAATACAACACCAAAAGGATAATTCACACAACGAATGAGAATTGTGACTTCGGTATTTTGGATGAGCTGAAAGAAGAAAGAAAACTGAGCGAAAATGATGAGTTTACAGGGGAAGGAGACCAGCTGCAGGCAGAAGACAATATGACTCACAAGTCTGACGAAGACGTGATTCCAGGATTTGCAAAGAAATCTCAACACATGGCAGTAAGACAGCAAAGAGCTCAATTTTTCTTTCTTTAAATACTTTTAAGTTTACTTATTTATTTTGAGAGAGAGAGAGAGAGAGAATGGGAGGGACGGGGGGCCGGGTGGAGAGAGAATCCCAAGCAGGCTCCGCACTGTCAGCACTGTCATTAGTCGTGAGGAGAATGCAAGTTAAAACCGAAAAGACTGACCTCATGGGGGACAGACAAGCACGTCGGGGAGCTACGGCTCACGCGAGGCTGATAACAATGCACGTAGTACAACCACGTTGGGAAACAGTTCGACTTTTCTTATAAAGTTAAATATGCAATCACTACAAGGCTCTGCCATTCCACTCCCGGACTATTTGGCCAAGAAAAATGAAATCACACACACGTCCATGTAAAGATTTGTACAGGAACGTACACAGCAGCCTTACCCGTAACGCCCGAAGCGCCCGTCAGCGGATGAATAAGCAGCCGATGTATCCGCACAACAGAAAACAGCCCAGCGCCAGGGAGACCCCAACAGGGACGTCGAGGTAAAGAAGGCAGCCGAAGATGTGCATGGTGTGAGGTCTCGGTTCCATAAGATTCTAGAAAATGCAAAGTAGTCGGTGGTAGGAGAAGATCAGTGGTCGTCTAAGAAGGAGCGAGGCGGGGGGTGAAGAGAGGGCTTCAGAGGGGCGCCGGGGGGCGACGGGGTGGGATGAATATGTTTACTGCCTTCACGGTGATGTTTCCATGCGCGTAAACACAGTGCAGAAATAGCGAATTGTAATGTATCTGTAACTACGGTGAGTCAGGTGGCCCTCGGTGAGTGGAGCTTTTAAGCCTCTAGAGATGTCACAAGTTACATACACATAATCTTTGAAACATCTTTTTTCTCAGATATGAAGGTCAGTCTCCAAATTCCTGCAAACAAAGCAGCCCTCCGCGCTGGGCACACACACACACACACACACACACACATGCACTCGTAGGCATATACACACAGGCGTGAACACACACACAGGTGCACCCACACGAGCACACATGCACATACGTACAGGTATTCATGAGGGACCGACAAACTAGAGCGGCAGGGGTCCGGGCAGCCAGGGGGGCCGAGTCACCCCTTGGGGCGAGAGATGTCTACAGCCATCAAGAAGCCGAGCCTGGGCGCCTGGGAGGCTCCGTCGACTGAGCGTCCGACTTCAGCTCACGTCATGACCCCACAGTTCACGGGTCCAAGCCCCGCGTCTGGCTCTGTGCTGACGGCTCAGAGCCTGGAGCCTGCTTCAGATTCTGTGTCTCTCTCTCTCTGCCCCTCCCCTATTCACACTCAGTCTCTCTCTCTCTCTCTAAAATAAGTAAATACTAAAAAATAGTAAAAAAAAAAGGAATGGACACATTCTCCTCCAGAGCAGAACGGTCAAGGGACACGGGAATCAGCCCAAGGGCATCGCGGTAACAACTGCTGTGGGCAGGCCCACCGTGAAGGCTACGAGCCGCGGGGAGAATTTAGGGGAAACGATATCTGTGCACCTCAAAGTACCACCTGCAAACTCCCCCCACAATCACCGTCGTGGTTTTCACCCGTGTCGAGAATCGGACGCGTTCTCGGGAAACTCCTCTGACCTCCCAGCAGGTGGCATGGACGCCGTGGCCGGTGACCAAGGACAGAGCGGGGACGCTCCTCGGGAACGTCTGCAGACACGCCCCGAGCCGGTGGCCAAGTTTACCTCAGGGCATTCAGCCGCGTTCGTCTCACGGGCCCTGATGGGAGCACGGCAGAGGCGTATCACCCCTGGGGTCCCCGAGACGCGCAGCGCTGGTCTGATCACGAGGGAGCACCAGGCCAGTCCAGGCTGACAGCCTGCCCCCCACGCGTCAGCGCCTCCAACTCGGAGAATGCTGGGAAGAAGCCGTTCTCTAGGACTCGATCCGGCATCAGCCACACTTCTTTGATGGGACGCTCCTTCGCGCCTCCTGGACCGAGGACCCCAAAACCTGGCGGGTCCACAGGACAGGAGGAGCGTGACTCCATATATGGGTGTTTGGGGAGCAGAGTGTGGGGGGTGGAGAGGTTTTTCTTGGAGGTGGAAGGCTGGTAGAAATCCCAGAGACAGGACTCTCACCTTGACCTTGTGGGATGGCGGGGGGGGGCCGGTGGGCAGGAGCAGAGGCATGAGCTCCTTGGCGGCTGTGCGTCCCCACGCGCCGTGCTGTCGAGAGCACACCCTCCCAGCGCCTGGCTGCGCGGACCTTAACCACGCAGACCTCTCCTCTCTCCTAACAGTTCCCGCCGCCTGCGTCGTCCCTCCCAGCAGCCTCGCCAGCAAACTCTGTCTTCATTTTTATAGGTTTGTGTTGTGCCCGCCGCGTTCGGGGCACTTGGTATTTCTAGGACAAGAAACGCATGGTGGTCCTCCTGAACTTCCACCGACTGTGACGTAACTGTTTCCCCCGGAGCACGACGGCGTCTCCGTGTCCTTCCAGGAAAAAACACACAAAAACACACCCAAGGCAACCTGGTGTCGTTATGATCCTTCAGGACGCCCCATCTTACAAGCGTGGCTGTTGCTGAGAAAACGTAACCTGGGTGACACCTAACGCCGTGGACCGGCTGCGAGGCGTGCTTCCGGGAAGGGGTCGGCTGGACCCGGTACTTATTACATCGGAAGGAACAGAGATACTGGAGAAAAATCAAGTTCACGTGCAAGGTGCAAACAAATGAGCTAACATTGAGAATTAAAAATCATTCTTAGTTCCCGGCCGACACGCGCTTTACACTTTTGATCATGATGCTTCCTCGGGATCCTGCAGGTGCGTGGGTGTCGGCCGCGCGCCAACGGACGGATGGCCAGGTGTTCGTGAAGCACGCCTGGGAGGGGGGGGCCTGGCCACCTCCGCCGGCAGAACAGAGCTCTTGCCCTGGGGACTTTACTTCCGGGATGAGGGGCTTCAGGGCGTGTTTGCTGGGGTTAGCAGCTGCACTGAGCATCTGAATGCAAGGCAGGGGCCGTGCGCCCCCAAGTGTGGGACACCGGGTCACCTGTGAGCCTCTCAGAGCCTTGCTGCTCAAATCTGTGAAATGGGGGCGCCTGGGTGGCTCAGTCGGTTAAGCGTCCGACTTTGGCTCAGGTTATGATCTCACGGTTTGTGGGTTCGAGCCCTGCGTCTGTGCTGACGGCTCGGAGCCTGGAGCCTGCTTTGGATTCTGTGTCTCCCTCTCTCTCTGCCCCTCCTCGCTCAGGCTCTGTCTCTATGTCTCTCGAAAATAAATAAATGTTAAAACAAATAAAAATTTAAAAAACTGTTAAAAATATTGTGTTCTTAAAATTACTGATCATAACAAAACTTCGGGAATGATAGGAAATGACTGGATTCAAAGACAAGGAATTGACCCAGAAAGACAAATACCGTATGATCTCACTCCTACGTGGAATTTAAGACACAAAACAGAAGAAAGGGACAAACAAAAA
Organism: Paradoxurus hermaphroditus; assembly: GCA_004024585.1. NCBI lineage: Eukaryota > Metazoa > Chordata > Mammalia > Carnivora > Viverridae > Paradoxurus > Paradoxurus hermaphroditus. The sequence continues at coordinate 24,349 of PITB01021403.1, forward strand.
CCCGGGCTCTTGACTACAGAGAAGAAATCGATGATCACGGGCGGGGGAGGGGGGGTGATGGGGACGGAAGGGCGCACCTGTCGTGGCGAGCACCGGGTGACCTACGGACGTGTCGAGTCACTGTACTGGGCACCCGGAACTAATATCACGCCGTACATTAATTCTACTGCCATTAAGAAAAACAAAACTGAACAGAAAGAAACACAAATGGCATTGGTCAGGTTTTAAAAACGCGCCGTGATGTCTTTCCTCATCCCGAGTAAGTTCTCTGGTTTGCACCCAATTTTGATCTTGCGGATCTGTATCTGTGCGGATCTGTATCTGTGCCCGTGTGACCTTATTTGAGAAGAGGCCGCCTCCGCCCTGCACAGGCTTCAGGCTCACGAAGCCTGGTGGCCCCGGGCTCCCAAAGGCCCCGCACCTAAGCTTGGCGGGACTTGGACGCGTTCAAAAGGCCAGAGCTGAAGCCGAAAATGTGGGCTTAGGAGCCTGGAGTCTGAGCACAGCCTCGCGGTGCAGCTGCTGGGGTGGGGTGGGACGGGGCTGAGGACAGGTCGGAGAGGGGCCCCCCCGGCCCGGGCCGGCCGAGCGGGGGGAGCCCAGTCTGACCCCCTTGCTCACTATTCCTGCAGGCCCGCAGGTGGGGGAACCTGACGGCGGCCCAGGGGAGGGACCTGTGTCAGGCGGCCGGGGCGGCCGGGACACACTGGCAGCTCGACAACGGACATTTCTCACTCACGTTCCCGAGGCCACACGTCCCAGATCCAGGCGCGGCCGGCTGGTCCCTCCCGAGGCCTCTCCAGGGCGTGCAGACGGCCGTGTCGTCCCCGTGTCCTCACGTGGTCGTCCCTCCGCACGTGTCTGCGTCCCGCTCTCCTCTTCCTTTACGGACGCCGGTCACACTGGAGCAGAGCCCACGGCAGCGACCTGGCTCTACCTCCATCACCTCCTCAGAGACCCGTCGGGACACGCACCGGTTCTGGGGGGCCAGGGGCCCGGTTCCCCCGTGCGGATTTGGGGGCCCAGTCCGGCCCATGGCAGTGCCTCGGCTGAGCAGGAGAGGGGATGAGCCAGCATATGCCTTCCGCTAAAATGCAGGAAAGGAAGGAAGAAACAGAGCTGTGATGATAGACGCTGCATGAATGTTTAATCAAAGATCTTTGGGGGGCGGCGCCTCGGGGGCTCAGTCAGTTAAGCATCCGGCTTTGGCTCAGGTCATGATCTCGCAGTTCGTGGGTTCAAGCCCCATGTCGGGCTCTGTGCTGATGGCTCAGAGCCCAGAGCCTGATTTGGATTCTGTGTCTCCCTCTCTCCTGTCCCTCCCCCACTCATGCTCTGTCTCTCTCAAAAATAAATAAACATTTAAATAAATTTTTTAAAGATTCTTTTTCCCCTTAAAAACTGCCGCTTTGGGCCCAGATGGAATCACAGGAACCAGATTTCTCCCCGGGACTGAAATCATTAGTCTGCGTGCAGCACGGGTACCGAGACGGTGGGGGTCCCCAGGGAGGGAGGATGAGTCTTTGGCACACCGTGTAGGGCAGCCGCCCAGCTCGGGACAGGGCAGGGGGCCCGGAGGCCACGTAGCTGTGTGCGGAGTGCCCGGGAGGGAGGGGAGTCTGCGGGGTGTGCACCTGAGTGTGGCGAAGCCAGGAGACCGGGCTGGGGACGATCCCAGGGCTCACACGGGGTTGGGGAGACGGTTCAGGTGGGCAACGATGCTTCTGTTGCCCACCAGCCAGGGCGGAAGACGGTTCCCTTTGGAGACGGCACCAAACACATCCGTAAGAAGCCAACACAGGCCGCAGACCCAGGTGCGGCCCCCAGTGACAGGGCGAAAGCTTGAAACTGCATTCAATCACCTACTACATCCCAGGCCGAACCCCAAACATCGGTGCAGCGACCAGACGAATCCAAGGACCCCGAAATGTAGCATTTGCCTTGCTGGCCCCTGATAGAGTCGTTGGCTGGCACGCAGGAAGCCCCAGAGGCCACAGTGACGAGTCCAGCCCAGAGCGCCTGAGGACACCCAGGAGACGAGTTAGGTGCAGCCCACGCATCGAAAGGGCCAGAGAGAAGATTGCCCGCGGGAGGCACACACGCAAAATATTTTATGAAGCTCACGACCGTGAACTGGGTCAGACGGAGAGGGAAAGCGTGGGGCAGGGACTGACACCGCGAACGGAAGGTCGGCGAGTCCGAAGCCCTGCACGGCGGCTTACGTGGGCTCTGGCCACGCTTCCCAGGCTCTCACGGAGATAAAACATCTCTCTCAGGGCCCCAGAGACCCGAGCCGTGAGTCCCGTGCAGGAGTCTGGCTGGTGTCAGCACGGCGCATTGGGAAGGACCCACGGCACCGCGTCCTCCGGCGGCCCCTGTGGGCCGGGTGCCGAGCGCCTCGACTCTCTCACCTCCATGCTTTGCTACAGAGTAGCCTCCGTCTCCTGTGGTGAAGACAGCCGGTGCCCCCGTGGGGGAGCAGAGGAGGGAGAGCGGGCGGGCCGTGCAGCACCGCGTCCTCCGTCCAAACTAGACTAAACAAAAGTAGACTTGCCCCCCTTAGCCTCCAGCCCCGGCCCATCGCACGTAAATAAATACGAGAAATTAAGAAAAAGACAAAGTCAGAAGAGCAGGCGGGGGAGCCCCCTGCCCCCCAGACGTGCATGGAGTCCGTTTCTCTGCGCGAAAGCAAACCTGTGTCCCAAAATAAACCCCGTTCGCTAAATTGTCTAGATAAATCGTAAGACTTGTTTTTTTCGGCCTTTCGATTTTTTAATCATACGATTGCTGAAAAAGTCGTTTCTGGACATTTATGGAGGACCGTCTCAGCCGCGGCGGCGGGCAGGCCACACGCCAGCCGGAGGTTTCGGCGTGCCATCTGCAGCTCAACCAGCATCCCTGGCGGGCAGGGACTGTCGCCTGGCTGGCGTCCCCGTGTGTGAGTCGCACGAAGCCCGAGGTCCTTCAAATTGTATCCGCACTAGGCAGGTCTGGGCCCGGGACCATCAACCCCGAAGCCACAGGGTCTCAGTCTGATGCTCGCCACGATGTGATGGGGGCCGAATCACTCTGGGGAGGCAGCCTCTAACCCGAAAGTAACGTCTTGTAGGATCCGAGGACAGAGTCCCCGGGTCTTTATAATCAGGATCTCGGGCAGTCAGCCTGAGTTCATCAAGGAACTTGGCCCGAGTGTCGCCGGCTCCGGTGGGCGCTCCAGCGGGGGCCCCGGGGCTGGGCTGTGAGGATTCGGTGGCCCCGCGCGTGGCCGGGTTGGCTTGTGGCTCAGAGATGGCACTGTCATCGCCGTGAGCCACCACACTGCCATCCGCGTCACCGTAATTAAGGCCCGATCGACTTCAAGGCCCCACCCACCTCGTCTGGCACTCGGGACACACGGAAGACCCCCCAACACAGGAAGGAATGCCGGGGGCGCAGCTTTCGGCTCCAGCTTGGAAACCCGCACGCGAGGGAAATCGCGTTGTGGCCGCGTGAGGGATTTTGAGAAGAAAAACAAAAAACACCGACAGATTCTCTTCCCCCTAGACGAGACGCCCCTTCATCTAAGAGCAGCCCAGAAAGCAAATTCTTCCGCTTGCCTTCGGTCTCGAGGTGTCCAGACACTGTCGCTGGGGCCGTGGATGCCAGAAGGCCACATGAAAGCGGACGGAGGAAGCGGGGGCGGGGGCGGCCAGGGGTCAGCTCTTCCCGGGGCTGCGGGCCCTTGTTAACATTCGCGGCATACTTCTGGGGGCAGACTCCAATTAGAAGAGCAGCCGGACGACGGAAAATGTCCTACTTCACTCCCCGTCTTGGCTCACGAGCCCCCCCGGACTTGGGGCGCTCTCCGTCACTGGTCGGGGGGCTTCCGCTCCAACGAGAAGAAATTTACCATCAGGCCCGACCGGAGCTTCTGCCCAGGGACCAGGCAGGTTGCTAAACAGAATTACTTTTGCTCAGGAAGGGCCCAGCCTCGGCCCGCGACCACCACGGGGGCTCAGGGCCCCAAGCGGAGGGCGTAGGAGCTCTGTCCCCTGGGGCCTCACGTCCGTCTCCCCACAGCCTCTGGGTCTGTAAACTGGGCGATCTGGCCCTGAATCCCCCCTCTTCCGTTTGGTGGGGGCACAACTGAGGGCGTCTGAGGATGCGTGAACCTGGTTGTGCCAGACCCTTCCACCCTCGGGGCCCGAACCCTGCGGACGCCCGCCGCCCACGGACCTGAACCCTGAGCCGCGTCTCAAGGCTGCGGAAACCAGGGTCCCTGCACTGCGCTCCGCTCCTGAAGCCTTCCTCCCCAGGCCCGGGAGCACAAACGTGACCACTGCCCCCGGGCTGCCCCCGCAGGGCTCCGGACCCAGGGGAACGCATCGTGTCCCCTCCGTCTGAGTGGTTCTCCCGTCCCCACTTTCAGATTCCCTTCCCAGCATCCACCAGGAGCCAGGAAACACCTGCGGGATAGACGTGCCCGCTCGTTCCATGGAGGGGGTGGCCGGGGTGCAAGCGGAGGGGGCCCGTCTCCGGTCTTGGGCAGCTAGCCCTCCGTGGGAGGTGGGCACGACTCCCACAAGCCGATGGTAGGTACACAGTCACTAACTCGCTCTGCGGAGCTTTGCAAAGGCAGGGGGAGCCTTTGGCACAGGAGCCGGACCTGGTCAGGAGGGGCAGTGAGTCTCCCAAAGCATCGGTAGGCATTGCTGGGGGTGGAGGGGAGGCTAGGGATGGGGGGAGGCTGGGGATGGGGG
>PITB01021404.1:0-29115 GCA_004024585.1 Paradoxurus hermaphroditus
CTTGTTTGAGAATTTCTCTAGGCTGGATGTCGACGCTGGAACTCTTTCGTAAGTCTTTGTTCAGCTGTGTGGGTATCGCCAAATTGCTCTCTAAAGCGATTTTATACCCCATCGTCAATATTTTACTGGGCCCACATTTCCACGTTTTGTGAAACATCGGCTGTTCTCAAAGTTGGATTTTTTGTTAATCTGACAGATGTAAAAGGGCATGTCATTGTTTCAATTTGCATGTTCCTTCAGTTTTTCTCTTCTGTGAATTGTCTGTTCATTGCCTTGGCCCATTTTTCTATTGGGTTGTCTTTTTTCTTCCTGAGATGAGGGAGTCTGTCAAATATTATCAATTAATAACCTTTTTCGTTAAGTGTACTGGCTGCAAATGTCTTCTCCTGGTCCATGGCTTACCAATTAGCTTTTTAACTTTTTAAATGTTAATTTACTTCTGAGAGAGAGAGAGAGTTAAAAGACGCAGAATGCGAGCAGGGGAGGGGCAGAGAGAGGGAGACACAGAATCTGAAGCAGACTCCAGGCTCTGAGCTGTCAGCACAAAGCCTGATGCGGAGCTTGAATCCACGAACCATGAGATCACGACCTGAGCTGAAGACTAACACCTTACCGATTGAGCCATCCAGGCATGCCATCATCTTAATAGTGTTTTTTCTTGCAGAAAATTCTAGCTTCTCAAGGATCATATATTCTCTTACCATTTCTTCCATAAGTTTTAAAGTCGTGCTTGTATTTAGGGCTTTAATATACCTGGTATTTATCTAGTGTAATGTATGAAGAAGAAATCTAATTATATACTTCTCCATATGCATGCAATTTCCCAAGCATATTTATTGAATAGTCTATTCCTGATGACCGAAGTCTTTTTTACTGAGGTGTTCATATTAACAATGAACCATTTGAAAGTGTACAATTCAGTGGCATCTAGTGCACTCACAATGTTGTGTGGCAACAACCTCTCTCTAGTTTTACAACATTTTCATACTCCAGAAGAACACCCTATATTCTCCAAGTAATCACCTCCATTTTCCCTTTCCCTAACCCCTAGCAACCACTACTTTGGTTTCAGTCTCTGTGGACTTGCCTCTGGATAGTTCATGTAAAATGAATCATACAAAATTTGCCCTTTTGTGTCTGGCTTCCTTCCCTTACCAGAATGCTCTCAAGGTTCATTCATTTCGTAGCATGTTTCAATACTTCATTCTTTTTCATGGCTGAACAATGTTCCATTGTATATGTACACCATAATTTGTTTATCCATTCATCCCTTGATACACATCATGTTTTTTCCACCATTTGGCCATTATGAGTAATGCTGCTGTGCTTGACTGAAAATTAATGCACCTCTGAGGATATAGGAGTTAGAATATGTAAAGCACTTACAATACTGCCTAAAATTTATATGGTAAAAATCATATGCTTCATTTACTATCCTTATTATTCTTATTATTACATATTTCCACAAATATATAGGTCTGTTATTATTCTATTGTTATATTTACCTATTACTCTGAGAATATGACATGTTTTAATTAAAACTATGGGTCATCTAATAAGCTTTAAAATCTGAAAGAAAAAAACACACCCTCTAGTGATCTTATTCCTCAAATTGATTTGATGGTTCTTGGCCTTTCATTTTCCATGTGAATGCTTGGAACAGCCTTTCAAGCTCCACACAAAAACAACAAACAAACAACAATTAATGGAATGCTGATCAGAATTGCATTGAATTTATAGATGAGTTTGAACACGATTATTCTTTAATGAGTCTTACCATTCATGAACATTGTATAACTTCCCATTTAAGAAAATTTAAGACTTATTTCAAAAGGGTTTTATAATTTTCTCCATGTCTTGCAAAGTTGTGATGAATTTCTTATGTACTTTTATTGCTATTTAAAGTGGTAATTTAAAGTTTACCTATTTCTTTATTTCCATTGCTTCTTATATTTTAGTCCTTCTGAGTTCAACTTCCTTTTTTTCTGAAGGTCATCCTTTAGTAATTTTTTAAAAAAGGACCTGAAAGTGAGAAATTCTTTTTCTTTTTTTTTTTTTTACTGAAGACGGTATCATTTAATCCATACATTTCAGTGATAATATAGCTAATTAAACACAACTAGGCAGTCAATTGATTTTCTCTAAAAAATATGTAAGTATCCCTAGTCTCCCGGTATTATGCTGAGAATTCTATTGTCAGTCTAACTGTTGATCTCTAGTAATCTGTTTTTTTTAATCTGGTTTTTCTCTTTGTGTTTGCATGGCTATAGTTTCAATCCAATGTATGTTAGGTTTGGATTTATTTCATTTATCCTGCTCTGGGCCCACTTTGTTTTCTGCATCCATCACATAATATCTTCCATAAATTCTGGAACATATCAACAATTTTTCTATTCTCTCCTTCTAGGACTTGGATTAGAAGTACATTGGAATTTTTCTTTCTATCCTCTATGTTGCCTATTTATATTTTCCAGCTCTTTATTTCTATTGCATTCCAGGATATGAACTCAGTTCTATTTTCCAGTTCACCCATTCTTCAGCTACTTTTAATTTACTGTTGTGGCTGTTCATTGACTTTTTATTTCAATGGTATTTTCTATCTCTAGAAGATCTATTTAGTTTGTATTCAAATTTGCCTCTTCTGTTTTTATATTATCTCATTTTAAATCATTTTAAAGTGTATCTATTTAACATTTTTTATTGGGTATTTCTTTTTCTAATTTCTTGGCAGTCTAATCCTGGCAGTGACCTACTATCTTTCTGATTTGGCAAATTAACCCACACGGCTAACATCTATAATCCTTAATTCAAAGCAAGGTTTCCAGCAAAATTTCAGGTGACAGGGCTAGCCAGCAGGAGAATCTTCGGAGTGGGTGCTAGTCTTAGTGTATTTGGGTTGCTATTACAAACATTCCATAAATTTGGTGGCCTTAAAAGCAACAGACATTTCTCATGGTTCTGGAGTCTGCAAAGCCCAGGATCATGGTGCTAGCCGACTGGGTTTCTGGGGAGAACCTAGGTCTTCATAGACAAAATGGCGCCTTCTCTGTCCCTACATGGTGGATGGGGATAAGGGCTCTCTCAGGGCCTCGTTTTTTAATCAATTCTTTAAAAACAATTGAATGGTGAAGCTCAAACTCACAACCCGAAGATCAAGAGGCACATACTCCTCCGACTGAGCCAGCTGGGTGTCCCAGGGTCTCTCTTACAAAGTCACTAATTTCCTTCATGAGGGTCCTGTCCTCATAACCTAATTACTTCCTAAAGACCCCACCCTCTAATACCATCACTTTGGGGATTACCCTGTTGATACAAGAATTTGGGGGGAACATAAACGTTCAGTTCACTGTAGTGATGTCTTACAGATGCTCGGTGTAGCATGCTGTGAGCTATGACTGCATCAAATACAACTTAGATCCTCAGACAAATAAAGGGCACTGCTGAGGGTGTGCCTCTGAGAAAGAAGAGCGGGATTCCATCCTCACAGCAAGAGCCTGGCTCCAGAAGTGGCCATTTGTCTTCACAGGTCACGTAAAGGCTCTCTTGTGGCACCCCATTATCTGTAATCTCCACATCCAGACTATTCTCACATACAAGGACTAGCAACAATATGTCACCTACTTAAGCAGATTTTATACTATCTTTGTGATAAAAAAAAGACCCTCCCCCAAAATACCTTACTGATTATTTAAAATATATATTTAACATCTATGGGGATTCTGTAAGAAAGAGGCAATAAAAACTTCAAGTAACACAACTCACTTCAAAAATAACAACTATAAACTTAGTATTTTATCAATCACCAAAACCCTTAACAGTTACAAAAGGCTAGGTCTGGTCCAATCTTGTTTTCAAACAAAGAAACTGAGGTTGACAGAGGTGAAGGAATTTTTTTCGGGGTTATTTTGATTTTTAAATTTATACTACCACACAAATTCACTCTTGCTTTTTAGTAAGAGTGATAAAAGGGATAATTGAACAATACTCTTGTATAAGTAAAAGTTATAAGATGAGGAGCGCCTGGGTGGCTAAGTCAGCTAAGCATCTGACTTCGGCTCAGGTCATGATCTCATGGTTTGTGAGTTGGAGCCTCGCATCGGGTTCTGTGCTTACAGTACAGAGCCTGGAGCCTGTTTTGGATTCTGTGTCTCCCTTTCTCTCTGGCCCTCCCCCACCAGCGCGCGCGCTCTCTCTCGCTCTCTCTCTCTCTCTCTCTCAAAAATAAACATTAAAAAAAAGTTATAAGATGAATAAACTGTAATAATGGGGAAAATTATTACAACAATGGGGTAATTTTATAAAAGTAAATACATTGGGATACTTATTCCTATTAGGAAGCAAAAGAAAATATGTAATTGTCCAAGTTCCACTCTGCGTAGCTGGTTCCTTAACACTCATTCAGCTTAGTGTACCGTTATCTGAGAGGGGCACGAGCAAATTGCTTGTTGTATTCAGGGGATAGCCATTGAGACTATGGGATGACTTTAAGTTCTGTCTAATCAGGGATGGTAGAGAGAAAAAGAGGATAACTTGAAGACTTACATGCTTTACTGAAGGAATGGTAGGACATGTGGCCAGTCCTTAATTCCACTGGGCAGTGCTCCCTTATATAGGCTTCCCTATACAGAAAAAGAGTCATTCTTACTCTGATGGCCCCAAGTATTTGGGACTGAGTTCAACAGATGAAAGCCACAGGAAAACAGATTTATGCTGAATATAAGGACCTCTACCCAGGGACTATTATAATTCTAGGAATTTAAGTACAACTAAAACAAAGGCCTCTAAATGAGTGGTCTCCAAGAAAAAATGAGTGATGTTAAAATTAATCAACTTGACATAAAAGTAAGCATTACTGGTGCTTCTGAAAGAGCTGCATTATAACTCAACATTGATTGAATCATTAATTTTAGGTAGAATTGGTAATATATTCTTATTCACCAGTGTAAGTCATGGGTAATCAGTCTTTATAGCCCTTACAAAACAGTGTTTTCAATACTACCCATTCACCATCTGGATTGTAATAATAGTCATGCAAGATATCCACTCTATGCATTTGGGGTCAATCCAAAAGGACCATTTTCTAGATATCTAAAATTTAACCATAGGAATCTTTAACATGGGCAAAGAACTGTTTCTTGCAATGTATTTGTGGTCAATAATTCCAGATGTATTAAAATGTCACCAAGACCTTACATCTATTTCAGAATTTCTCAGAAGCATGGTTCCCTTAGCTTAGCTTAAAGAAACAAAACATCTACTACTGCCATAAGTTACTGATATTCAAATGACTACAGTCCATAAAATTTTTATTTAAAAAATAAAGAATTCTGTTAATCCTCTACTCATGCCACACACACACTCTCTTTTTTCTTAAACTATTTTTGAAAGTGTGAATCAACATGAATTGAATGAAATAGGGAAGATTATATCAGAAGGGTCATAGTAGGTTAAGAATCTTTAACGGCACTCCATAGGGAAGGGAAATGGGCCCTGTTCAAGTGTGGCTTCTTAATTTAAACCATAAATAAGTGCTTGCCTAACTGATTTGCAGCAGCACCTTCTGATGAAGCTAAAATGTTGTAGCTTCCATTCAAACTGCAATCTTCATGTACCTGCTCATTTGTTGTATTATTACTCTATAATATGATGTACTGTCCTTAAAAATATAATTTCTTCCTTGGTAAGCCCCTGTCTGTTGTGATAAACTACGTATCTTGGGGATTTCTTTCTGCTTCAGATGTTGGTAGAACTCTCTAATGGTTTGAAATTGGTAGAAAAGCATGCATTTAATTCTTTGTTCCGGCGGTACATTAGAAAAGAAGAAAGTTTTCTGTCCTATATCCAAAGTTTTTACTTCCTCACTTTTATACTTCGAAAGTTATGTTTGCTGGTAAACTACCACAACAATATTAGACCACATATAAGAATTCTCTAGGAAAAAAATAAATTTAGACAAAGGGCCAGGTTAGATTTCAAGTGTTACTATGGAAAATGCTTGTGTTATTGTTAGGCATAAAATATAGATGAGGAGAAAATACATAATTTTGGAATAAAGATGTGAGGTTCTAAGAGAAACTTAAGAAGTTAACATTGGCCATGTTTATCCAAAATTGACCAAGTAAAAGGAAAGAGGAAGAGGAACTAATTTTAGTTTCTGTCTCACCATACAGTCTTGGTAAATCTTAGTGTCTTGTTTCTGTGCCACCTGTAGGATGGACTTGTTCTGTCAAGGGTCAGAGAGTAACTATTTTAGGTTTTGTCAGTCATATTGCCTCTGTCACAACTATCCAACTCCGTCACTGTAGAGCGGAAACTGTCATAACCAGACAAATGAATGGGTGTTGTTGTGTTCCAATAAAACTTTATTTACAAGAGCATATTGTTTGGCCCATGGATTGCAGTACACCATTGCCAGTATAAAATCTACTTAATGAAGAGAATTTGATAATAAAGAGGTACCATGAAAAGAAAAGAAGTAAAATGATGTTTAAAAAAAGGAAAGATGTATAAAGCTTACATGATGGCAAAAGGGAAAAGTGGTTTGTCTGAGGGGGAAAAAAAAGGTATTATAAGGTAAATGTTTTCTACAAAAACAAGACCAAAGTATGAAATCCATTTTTAAAAATACTTTTTAATGTTTATTTATTTTTGAGACAGAAAGAGACAGAGCATGAGCAGGGGAGGGGCAGAGAGAGGGAGACACAGAATCCAAAGCAGGCTCCAGGCTCTGAGCTCTCAGCACAGAGCCCTACGCGGGGCTCAAACTCACGGACCGTGAGATCATGATCTGAGCCGTAGCCGGACGTTTAACCGACTGAGCCACCCAGGCACCCCTATGAAATCTATTTTTTATGAAAATTATTTATCATGGAATTTAAATCACACCTGGGAGATTTTAAGCATTATTGTCAATCTCTAGGGAAGCCGCTTGGTCATTCTTCAAGTTAAAAAAAAGTATACCAGAGAACTAAAACCTCTTATGAAGTGTTCACTATTATCCTAGTGGATATTATCAACCTAGAGGATCATGTTGGTTTATTTCATTACTATTTGAATTATTTTCCCACTAGACGTCAATCCTGAAAATGATTCATCCACCAGATATTTACTTAATATACAAGGGGGGACAGAAATCATGACATTGTTCTAATTTGCATTTCTTCTCCAGAATTTTCATAAATCATTTTTAAAATTTTTTAAATTTGTTTTGAGAGAGAGAGAGAGAGAGAGAGAGCGAGCGAGCTTGAGCGGGGTGTGGGGTGGAGGTAGGGCAGAGAGAGAGGAAAGAGCCCGAAGCATGGCTTTGGGCTGATCTCAACACTGTGAGATCATGACCTGAGCCCAAATCGAGAGTCCAACACCTAACTGACTGAGCCACCCAGGTGCTCCTTCATAAATCTTCATGATGCACCATCCTATGGTAACATTTCAGTCTCCTGTATGTCAACATCAATTACTTTGAACATTTTATCAAAAACAGTTTCCCAGCGTAACTATAAAATGGAACATTGGCACGGTATGAAGTAGAAGAAAATTCAGTAGCTCCTCCTACAGTTTATTTCTAAAATTCAGAAAGCAACTTTAATAAATTGATAATTTTGAGGGTATACAGATCTTATCTGAAACTCTTTGGCCAGATGTGTTTCAGAAAACAATTTTTTTTTTTAAATTTAGAAAGCCAGTATGCTTCATATACCTCCAGTGAAATCTAGAGCCATATCCCACAATCAAATAAATATATTAGTTTTGCTACAGCCCAACTCATTTCTACCAAATACAATAAACGCCAAAAGTAGCTCATGTCAGTTCAAGTTCATATCCTTCTGTCAAATATTTTTGCCTCGAATTTATGAAAAACTTTTTAGTTTCTAGGGCTTTTTAAAATTTTGGTAAGGAATGGTGTGTCTGTTGTATATTAAAACCAACCAAACAGAAAGCCTTTCTAAAGGCTTTTTCAGTTCAAAAAGATCCACAATGTTGAGTATTTGAATGATATAGTCTTGTAACTCAAGACACTTTCAAGCATGAATTCAAGCATAAGCCTAAGTTCTTCCTATAGGCATAATTACCGAGGGAACTGGCCACCCCCCCCCCACCCCTCCGCCTTTGTTCCAGTGAGTTTCCGTTTCTTTTCAGAACCAACGAGACATGCATCGAGCCCGCTGTCATCAGCATTAGTGGACATTCTGGCAGCCATTCACGACCAGAAGGACCTGTACCTCAAGGACAGATGATCTGTGCTAGGAATAATTTCTTATTCTTTAAGAATCTTTGGTTTTCTCCTCACTAGAAAGATGGTTCTTATAGCTCTGGTAGCAACTGCAGCTCTGTATTTTAACTGGCACTGATATTTGTAGAATTCTTCTTTAATTACTTTAAGTCCAGAGCATTAATTTTTAGTCCTGGCTGTGCCTTAGATATGCATGTGAACACTTAAAAATACAGATGGGGGCAGCACCAGATCAGCACACTTAAGAAGCACAGAGCACCAATTAAAAAAAAAAAAAAAGAAAGAAAGAAAGAAAGAAAAGGTGTCCTCCTTCATGCATAATTGAAAATCGTGAAACAATATAAATAAATTCATCCTAGATGAGATATTCATATGAAGCTCTGATCTATGTATCTTCCAGTATTTTGTTCTTTCTTATTTTGATGCCCCCACTTTGCTACAGTACACATCATGCACCTGTTCTTCCTATTGTCTAATTCAGTACTGGAAGAGCCTTCAGATTTGGGAGCCTTCAAGGAAGGGAGTAGGAGGAGGGGAGGGGAGAGGAACAGACTTGGTAGGAGCCCCTCAGACTACCATGCAGCCTAAGAAAGGTTCGGCAAGGCCACTGAAGAGTCTTCAAGTCAGTCAGCTATCAGAGGAATTCCTATCTCCCAGGAATGGGTCTGCCCTAGTATCCTTGCCATACACTGTCAGTGACTAATAGAAACCACAGAAGGCATAGCCTCAGTGCAAAAGCAGCCCAGAATTTCACAGTGTGGGAGCTGGGCCCTGGTCAAATACATTCTCTGTATTCCCCTGCACTGAAGACCTGTGCCAGAGATCTCCAGTGTGGTAAGGGGCGCAGTAACCTCCAGGAAAGCCTTTCCCTAACTAGCATTTTTTAAGTGGTCCATAAGTATTAATTTAACTTCTCACTACTATAGGATTGGAAGAGGAAAAGGGAATGAAAGATATACAAAGTAGAAGTGAATGTTATTTGAATATTTAACACAAACCCACAAAGTTTTCACCCTTGTAAACAATTCACCAGATGTTTTATTTCCTTTAGTAGTTCATACGCAAGTAATTGACTCCCAGAGCATTTTTAAAAAACACAAAAGACATTATACTTTACCAATGAATTATTTCTGTCTCAGGGGATTAAATCAAATTAAAATGTTATAAATATTTGAAAGCTTACTTTTAAGACAACTGAGATGGTGAATTTATAATATTTCTATAGTGTTTTTTAGGTCAATGTTTTGTATATGCCATCAGTACAATATGATTTACTTATTTAGGACACTGTCAATAGCTGTGATTCATATGGGGTATATAATCAGATATCTGGAATTCTTGATTAAGTCTGCTTTAAAGACACAGAATACTAGTGCATTTGCTATGAAATTCTGTTTATAATGCTCCGTTTAATAAACTGCAATTAACCACTGATGCGGAAATTCTTTTTTAAGGCTAGAAGTTTTATACATGACACTTTCCTTCACAGAAAAAATTAAAAAAAGATGTTGAAAAGGCAAAGACCACTATACCATATCAGAGATCAAATATTTAGGGCATTAGTTATTATATCCTCTTTCTAGAGTCTACAGTAAATAATAATAACTAGGAAAACTTTAAAAAGTTTTAAGGCTGGTCTTTAAAAACATAAAGATAGCAGAAACTTTACCACACATCAACAAAAACAGAGCAAACCGAGTGTGTCCACATCTTCATTCCATCATTAATTCAGCGATTTGAAATAAATGCCATGTTAAAAACTAGGAGCAAATGTAACGATTCATTCAAGGAAATTAAATACTTCTAAGCATTAAAAAAAATTTTAACATTTATTTATTTGTGAAAGAGAGAGGGAGACAAAGTGTGAGCAGGGGAGGGGCAGAGAGAGGGAGACACGCAATTCTAAGCAGGTTCCAGGTTCTGAGCTGTCAGCACAGAGCCTGACAAGAGGCTTGAAATCATGAGCTGCGAGATCATGACCTGAGCTGAAGCTGGATGTTTCTAAGCAATTTTTAAAAAGTTTCTGTAGGCAGTGTATCTCTGGTCAGGGTAAGTGAGGTGTGGAAAGGACACAAATAATACTGTGCTGAACGGATTCTCACAGGCTTGCTCCCTCAAAGGACACACTGACCAGTTACTTTCTATGGTGTCGTTACATATGCCTTATTTTATTTATACACACAATAACTAGAACTTTTTCATTTTTCTTGTAAGTATTTAAAATACATTTCAAGATATGCATTAAGTATTAATCAACGATGCCCTTAAAAATCTTTCAACTTATTAAAAAACAATTTCTAAGAATATAAAAATATTGAGCTTTTCCTATTTCTGAGTCTTAAAAAACTTAAAGTACAATATTTTTATGCATCAGCAAGTTATAATTGGGCCATTTAAGTTCATCTTGAAAAAGCATGTAAATAATTTCAAGTTTTATGAATGCTACATTACAGAGAACAGACCACAAGTATTTTCAGATTTGATTTTCCACATGCATTTATATTGTAATGCTAAGAAGAAAAGTAAGCACCAAAGGAAAACATGTTTTTATTAGGAGAAAAATAACATGAAAAGAAAACATGAAACATGTCACTTCTCCCTTTAGTGGCTTTTCTTCAGTCAATTACCTGGTTTACCAAAAATATTACCTCAGTTCAATTATTGAACAAATTACCCCTAAAGAAAATATCTGACATTTGTCTCAAGGTTTGTCCAAAACCGCCTCGAGAACAATAGTCATTCTAAGCTCTTTTCTTACTCTTCAATAAGAACTTTAATTAAAAAAACAAGCTCACTGGCCTTTGTTTCACAATTTAAACATTAATGGAAATTTCGTTCTGAGTTTAAAGTGATATTTCTTTGAGGGTCTGACTCATTCAGGCGGCAGTGTAGAAAAAGGGAATTGCTGACAACACAGAATTACAAAATTACAGTCAAAACTAAAGGGAAAAAATGGAAAATCCAATACTAACCATCCTAGAGAATAATTCTAAAACTACAGCATTGCTTGAAAAATTCTCTTTAGCAAGATAAAGAAGAGTGATTTATAGACCAGACTGACGTTGGCTTTTCGCCCAGCAGTGGCCCCCTGGGATCTGCGACTACAGCGGCGTCTGGGGCCTGAGAAGTTTCAGTGAGGACTGCTTCATCAGTTTTTGTTGGTGTCTCACGGACTGCGCGTCATCAATGGCATTACATACTCTCTGCAAAATAAAGTATTCACTATGAATGGTAAAGAAAGTGCAGGCTCCTGTGACAGAGGAAGGTGTAACAGCAAGAGCTGGAGCTGCCCACACGGGTCCAAGAGCAGAGGATAAGAATACACAGTCCAAACATGGAAGGCGAAATAAGACGCTTCTGCTCCCTTGAGCCCACAATACGTTATTTTAAGCTTACGCATCCATCCCGAGTTATAACTGGAAGACCATTTGAGAGAAATAATGGGTATTATTATAACAGATTACAAAAAATCTGTCAGCTAAAAAATTAAGAGACATTCTTTGAAATACATCGTTTACCTCTGCGGTGGCGGCATCCTGCAGGCGGATGTTCCAGCAGCCATGGCTGGAGCTGTCTTTTTTGTGGAACAGACCCTGCTCCTGTTTCAAAAGAAACAATGATGGAAAAGAAATTATTCTGGAGAAGAAAAAAAAATCATAACTTTTAATTAAATGCTTAAATGTGAACTCTATTTTATAACAAAGTGACTAACCAAATACGCATATTCAGGTATGATAAGTACTAAGTCATTTTGGTACAAGGAGAGTGGTTCCATATGTGAGCTGTGAGAATTTATGAATTGGATGAGTACACAACTATCTGTATAAAATCATGGCTTTCTACAGGCTATGATGAAGAGCCTACAGAAATAGCACTAGATAACTCACCACATCTGACAAATCAAAAAATCCTTCCTTCATTTCCCTGGCTGATAGATAAAATTCTTATATAATGTAAAACACACCGAGTCAACTCTTGCCACTGATGTGAAAGGCAAGTGATAATCGAGGAGCCTGTAACATGTGTGCAGAGTGACACAGTCTTTCCTAGTCTGAAAACTATGTTTCATGCAGCAAGAGGCTCTTCAATTTTGACACCCTACAATGAGGTAAGGCTCAAATACAAAATGGTACTGTTTCGCAGTTTCTTTTATTTGTAAACTTCTATGAAAAGAAAACACAAATTAAAGGATAATAGTACCTGGATCTCTAACTACTAAATTTTATAATAAATATTTTTCAGATGGTTTCAATAATGGAGATAACATCATTATTGTTTAGGAGAAAATACATACTCTAGTAGTTACCAACCTTAGAATGAATGTCAATTTGTAGTTTTTTAAGGGGTGAAAATAAACTTCTAATAAATCACACATAAGAAATATTACACATTTCATAGTAAAGTGAGTCTGAGAACTAAGCAAAAGGTTGGGGTATCATTTCTGCTAATTACCTGCAATGCAATTAAAAAGCTATTCCTTGGAAAATGATAAGAAAGAAGGACACGAAAATATTATATACTTAAATTGTATTAGCAGTAAGTGCCAAATATAATAAAACATGAGTGTTTCAGAATTAATATTTATAATAATCTCCTAAAAACCTAAAAAAGGGAATCTTTCCAGATGCATCTAAGATTATAGCAAAATAGTTATTCATATGAAATTTTAAAAAAAAGTCTATTTACTAATGCTTTATTCTACCAAAAACGAAGTATCAACATCCTAATGCTGTCATTGAACAGAAGTGATAATTCACTCAACACAATCAAGGACTGTCAAAAAAATACGGTACAGAAATAAATTGATTATAATACATCTTTCCTTATACTTCACTATATAATTAATAATATAGTCATTATCATAATGATGATCCCTCAAACACCCTGTGTTGTTAACTGTAAAAGAGAGCCAGAGAGCACTGGTTTCCACTCATTTAACAAATTTTTGGCTGTGAACTTGTGATTCATGTCTTCTTACCTTGACTGAAATTTTTAGCAGGTTTCCATGGACACTGGGAGGAAATACAAAATCTTCAAATGGACACTGCCAGTCTATGGACATATGGCCCAGTATTTCAACTTCCTTTATACATAACACTCGCCTATTTTGCAAAAGGAAACAAAACATGCAAGTAGTGATAAAGACGATTAATTATTCTAATATTTCACTCTGCTGGATAGAAGACGTAGTACTCGCTTAGTAAACAATATAACCTGGCACTTAAAAAAAAACGGTACATTTCATATTAAAAAAAAGTCTAGGTAGGTAGCTGTCAAATAAAGAGCAAATATGGGACCTACCAACTAACAGAGCAGACTTTCAAAAATTCCCCTTCTGCCAATCTAGCAAAATTCAGAAGTGTCATTTTCTAAAAACTAACCAAAAAACTAAAATCATATTTGAAACACATAAGGAACAGGCTGTACTCTCATCCAGGAAGCAATAAAGGCAGAAGCCCCTGAAAATGTTTTACTTGGAAAATTATTAATTGCTCTTTACTGTCAATCATCTGTGCCTTCCAGTCAAGAAAGAATGTGCAGGAAATGTCAGAAACCTCAAATGTCAGCAAAGATTCACTTTAGGCCTATTAATAAATATCAGGTTTGAACACTTTAACACTAATGTACTGTATCACAGAGTGAGTATCCCATTTTACTCAATAGCAAAAAAAAAAAAAATTTAATTTAAAAAAAGAAAAAATAGAAAAAATCATAGAATCCATAAAGGGCATCCGTATTGATTTCCTAGTATGTGATTCAGATTAATTACTGATATAACCATACATGAGTCTAAAGTTTCCATTATAGAAACCATACGTAGGAAAGTAGAGGAACTGTTAATTCTACAAATATCCAGGGGGCTGGAGAAACAAAGAAGATACGGTTTCTGCGTGAGAGGTACTCACAAGTCAGAATGCAAACGAACACGTAAATACATACGACAGCAGAGTTAGATGAGTGCAAGAGCACAGTGTGTGGAAAGTTCTGGGGCACAAGAGAGAGGGAATGATTATGTTGGTAAAGTATGCGGTGTAAGAGCTGATTTTTGAAAGAAAGGAGTTCTCTAGGTGGGAAAGGAAAATGATAGTCTAGACAAATGGAACAGAGCATTGACCTAAACAGAGGCACAAGAAAGGGAAGGTTTATTTGAGCGATGTTGAGGTCTAGAGCTGGATATACGCAGAGGTGAGAAAATTAGTTTAGTGCCAGATCTTGAAGAGTTGTTTGTGGTTTTTAAATTTTTTTTTCCATTTTAATAAATTTTGACCTTAACCTATAGGCAAGGGGAACTTTTGTGATAAAGTTTCCTATTTTAGAGTCATGGATCTAGTGGCCAAGGGAGGAGAGGTGGGGTAGACAACCAAGAAAAAACGTTACTGTAACAGTCCAACCAGGAAACAGAAGGTCAGTGAAGGCAGCAGCTGTGAGAAGGGAGGAGAGCAAGGTCGATTCCAGATGCTTAGAAGGTAAAGTTGAATGAACTAGGTAACCAATGGAGGGTGGGGATGGAAATAAACCCCCAGCACTATACTCTCAGCAGAGGAACTTCTGGAATTTGGGGCTGACTTGGGACTGCGTTGTGCTTTGTAGGAAGTTCGGCATCCGAAGTCCCAGCCTTGGTAGGGCCCTCCAATCACTGTGACATCCTTCTACACCACTTCATATTCCAAACAGTCTCTAGGAAGTGGATTACCCTTCCCCGCATCCCCTGCCTGAGAAAAGATTCCCAAGAGCTAAGCGTTAGAGATAACTATTACAAATCACTGTGTCAAATGGAAAATTCATCATTCCCACGGTCTTTAAACTCCCTCCTTTCTTGATCAGGCCAATAGCATTATTGTTCTCCTGCCACCCTAAATCTCCTTTATTCTCTTCCTCTTGCTCCACATTTACCAGAGCTCAAATCTTGGTATCCTTCTATTCAGCACACTCTCCTAGGAAAGTCTCCAATATCTCAATTCCAATCCTTATCCAAAGTCCAATTACCTACACCTGTCTGTATAATCTCTATCTGTATCTGTCCCCCTGACTACTGAGGAATCTCTGCTTTGGTATCTCAGCGCTATGTCAAACTCACTAAGCCCGAATACAGAAACAAAAACAATCTTTTTCCCAAGTTACTATAAATGGCAATACTAACCCCCTTGGTACTTAAGCCCCAAACCAGAAGGTCATCTTGTATTCCCTTCTCTTCTACGTTCAGTCACCAAGCTCTGGTCTCTCAAGGCTTCTTTTTTTTTTAAATTTTTTAACATTTTTATTTATTTTTGAGAGACAGAGCATGAGCAGGATAGGGGCAGAGAGAGGGAGACACAGAATCTGAAGCAGGCTCCAGGTTCTGAGTTGCCAGCACAGCGCCCAATGCGGGGCTTGAACTCAGGAACTGTGAGATCATGACCTGAGCTGAAGTTGGACGTTCAACCGACTGAGCCACCCAGGCACCCCCAAGACTTCTCCTTCTATCTGTTTTGATTCTTTTAGTTTAGGCCTCACTACTTCCTTTCAGGGTAACTGTCACAGTCTCTACGGTACATAGAATCCTCAGATGGTCCCCAAGATTCCCCATACAGTATATATGGGCTTATAGACTGGTATAATCCCCACAACTATGAATATGATGGATTTCATCCCCAAGATTAGGCTTTGTTGTAAGGCATAGGTGACTTTAAGAAAAAGTTTGATCTGCATGAGTGTGACTTGACCGCAAGGGCCCTTTAAATCTGGGTCAGACTGAGAATGCAGAGTGCGGTTGCTGGGATGAAGCAGCAGAAAGCCACATGGCCAAAATGAGGGTAGGTCCCAGATGCTGACAGCAGGTGCCTAGCTGACACGGATCTAGGAAACTGGGATATGAGTCCTACAAGTGCAAGGAAGTGAATTCTGTGAACATTAAATGAGCTTAGAGTGGATTCTTTCCCAGAGTCTTCAGGAAGGAAGCCTTACACCTTGATTTCAGCCTGTGAGACCCTGAGCAGAGTCCAGCCATGCCATCAACAACTCCAGACCCAGGGAGATGAGACAGTAAATCCGTGTTGTTTTAAGC
This sequence comes from Paradoxurus hermaphroditus, assembly GCA_004024585.1. NCBI lineage: Eukaryota > Metazoa > Chordata > Mammalia > Carnivora > Viverridae > Paradoxurus > Paradoxurus hermaphroditus. The sequence continues at coordinate 16,275 of PITB01021404.1, forward strand.
TGTTAATTCTTTGGTGATTTTCCGTGCAACAGGAGAAAACTAACCGGTCTCTAACTGGTCTCCCCGTCTCCATTCCGATCCTTCTCCAATTCAGCATTCCAACTGCGGCCAGAGAGTTTTCTAAACCGCAAATCTCATCATATTAGTCCTGTGTACAAGTCGCAATGGGAATTTAAAAAAAACTTATGTGTGTACAATGTGCATATACCTCTATGTGAAAAGCTGTGGTAATGAGCAATAAAATGTCTGTACTTTAAAAAAATTAATACTCTTCCACCACATTATGATAAAATCTATACTCTTCAGAAGTCAGGAGCAGACACCTATGCCTTATTTCATCTCCCAGGGCTTCCCTACAAACATCCTACTACCCAGCCATTTCAAATGATCTTACTATTCCAAGTGCCATACTTTCATGTTTTATGCTTCTGATTGCTTGCTATTTACCTGTAAATATTTACCTGAAAACTCCATACTCCACAAGACACAGCTCAAGTATCTTCTCCCTAACACCTTCCCCGTAACACCTTGGTTCTCACCTTACTGGAACAAGAATTTTTCCCCTATCTTCAGAGTCCGTATATCACTTTATCTTAGCACCTAGCACACTGTGATGTCACTGATAATGTTTAGGCGCCCCCCCTTAAGAGGAGGAAGGAACAGCAGATACAACTTTTATCTGTGTCCCTATTTCTGTTAGACACTGCTAGTGTAATGGTCTGAATGTTTATGTCCTCACCCAAATCATACATGGAATCCTAACCTCGTTGTGACGGTGTTTAGAGTTGGAGCCTTTGGGAGGTGGTTAGGTCATGAGGGTGGAGCCCTCAGCATTGGTATCAGTGCCATTATAAAAGAGGCCTGAGAAAACTCCCTCATTGCTTTTGCCATGAGACACAGCAAGAAGACAGTCATCTATGAACCAGGAAGTGAGCCCTCACCACACAGTGAATCTGCTGGCACCTTGATCTTGGACTGACCAGCCTTTGGAATAGTGGGAAATAAATGTTTGTAGTTTAAGCCACCTATCTATGGTATATTTTTGTTATAGCAGCCAACAGAGACTAACACAGATGGTTTAAAAAACTGTTCAGAGAACAATTTCCTGATGAAGATTACTAAAATAAAATACTAAGAAGGAATTAGCAGGAATTAGGATGAATTAGTGGAGATACAGCCTAATAAATTTGGGTCATGAGGATTCATATTTTTTTTCCTAAAAACTGATAAGAAAAAAAATGAGGCCAAATTTTGGGTGAATTTCAATATAAAAAAATTAAAAGCTCTTTATGCTGGAAAACTTGAAAAATAATCATGAAAATGTTAATAATACATTGGGTAAAAAGGGCTAATATTAATTTACAAATGTTATATCAATTCAGTAAGAAAAAAACAAAAAATGAGCAAAAATATGATATGAAAAAGAAATTCACGGAAGAGAAAATATACATAGATGATAAAATGTTCATACTCATTAGCAATCAAACAAGTGCTAATTAAAACAAAGGACTATTTTATGCCCATTATGTAAGCAAAAATCACAAAGTTTAAGCGAGAACACTAGTCTTAGGAAAACACACAGAATCACATGCATTCTCTTGTACTGTTAGCTATATGTAAAAACAAATCAATACAACTGTTCTGATAAAATGACTTGGCAACAGATAGAAAGAGCCTCAAAAATCTTCACAATTTTTAAATCAGCAATTCCACTGATAAGAACTTATCCTATGGAAATAATTACAGAAAAGAAGACTTAGCTACAAAGATGTGTTTATAATACTACAGTATTGGGAAAGAAAAAACTGAGTATCAAAGAGTAAGGTAGCATTTGAAAAAGTTCTAGTATAGCCATAAATACAATATTACATAGTCATCAAAAATCATGATGTCGAAGAAAATCTAATGGTTTGGGAAGATGATCATAATACATTGATAGGTGAAAAACCTAAGTTAGTTAAATATACATAATGTATTTTCTGGACATAGTTTTTACAAAATACTTACCCTGTAAAAATCAGATATACTAGCTGGCTGATAGGATTGCTGGCAAAGGCTATTTTTAGGGGCTATTATAATTCATGATTCAAACCAGGACAGTTTTAAGAATGAAAGGGAGAGGTACTAATAATTTCATTTGGACAAAAGTGTAAACCAGCTCTGCCCTAGACAAACCACAATGTATGGTTACTTTATTTCCATCCTTTAAATTACTGTCTTTTACAGAGGTGGGCAAACTATCGCCTGTGAGCCAAATCAAGGCAGAGCTAACTAAGTAGCTGGGAAACAGTATCACCCTTTAAGCCCAAATATTTGCTATCTGTCCCTTAGAGAAATTCTGTTGATTCCTGATCTGTATTATCTACAATGAATATGCATAACTCTAGCAGTAAGAATTATTTTTTAAAACACCAATTTTAGAAGAAATGCTATTTTTATGTAAGCATTAAAGGTAAAAAAGATCAGCATAATGATAATGACTTCAATCAAAGATATTCCTGCTGGAGTCTTTTGAAGCTACAAGGAGACTAAGTCACTGTACTGGTCAGAAATATTTTACTGGTGTGAAGTGGTATCTCAGTATGGCTTTGATTTTTATTTCCCTGATGATGAGTGACGTTGAGCATCATTTCATGTGTCAGTGGCTAAAATTAACAAATCAGGAAACTATAAATGCTGGCGAGGATGTGGAGAAACAGGCATCCTCTTAACTGTTGGTGGGAATACAAACTGGTGCAGCCGCTCTAGAAAACGGTATGGAGGTTCCTCAAAAAAAAATGGAAATAGAACTACCCTATGACCCAGAAATAGCACTGCTGGGAATCTACCCAAGAGACACAGGAGTGCTGGTGCATAGGGGCACGTGTACCCCGATGTTCATAGCAGCACTTTCAACAATAGCCAAATCATGGAAAGAGACTAAGCATCCATCAACTGACAAATGGATAAAAAAGATGTGGTATATTTATACAATGGAATACTACATGGCAATGAGAAAAAATGAAATCTGGCCATTTGTAGCAACGTGGACGGAAATGGAGGGTATTATGCTAGTGAAATAAGTCAGAGAAAGACAGATACCGTATGTTTCCACGCATAGGTGGATTTTGAGAGACTTAGCAGAAAACCATGGGGGAGAGGAAGAGGGGAAAGAAAAAAAAAAAGGCACAGATAGGGAGGGAGACAAAACATAAGACACTCTTAAATACTAAGAACAAACTGAGGGTTGAGGGGGGAGAGTGGGTGATGGGCACCGAGGAGGGCACTTGTTAGGATCAGCACTGGGTGCGTATGGAAACCAATTTGACAATAAATTATAAATAAATAAATAAATAAATAAATAAATAAATAAATAAATAATCTAAAAAAAATATTTTACTATCTGCCTCTTGAAAGGCTCTGAAAGTGACTAGATTTAAAATTACTATGATTTTTCACTTTACTTAAAGAAAAGCCAGGTATACAATGTGCACAGTAATATTCCCACAAAATACCTAAATCGAACAAGTTATGAAGTATTAAATATTACCAGAAACAACCCCCTCAAAAAATCCCTGATTTCCATTACCTAGTGTTGAACTACATGAAAGGTATACAATTTTAAAATGAATTAACACACTGCTATTGCAGCTAAGTACAATGTATGATACAAACAAACACTGTTTTCGTCCTAATCTAATGGACGCACTATAAAATTGTGGGCATAGGGGCACCTGGGTGACTCAGTCGGTTGGGCGGCCAACTTCAGCTCAGATCTCGCAGTCTGTGGGTTCGAGCCCCGCATCGGGCTCTGTGCTGATGGCTCATCAGAGCCGGGAGCCTGCTTCTGATCCTGTGTCTCCCTCTCTCTCTGCCCTTCCCCTGCTCACGCTCTGTCTCTATGTCTCTCAAAAATAAATAAACGTTAAAAAAAATTAACAAAAATTGCGGGCATAAAAAATAAGTGATTACTTGTCCAATCAGTAAAAAATGCTTTTTAGACTGTTTTGTGAATATTTTTACCTAATGGGCAAACCATACAACTAGTTAACTTGTTGAAAAAGCCGTGGTTTAAGTCAAAATCCTGTCATGTTAGTTTTACTCTCTCTCCTTCCCACTCAAATATATCTCAATGCAGTAAAGGAATAGCAGATTTTTGTCTACTGTAAGTACTCTAGCTTAGTTCTATGAAATACACAACTTAGAAAGTTTTGAAAATTATTAATAGATACTAGCCATTTTGAAGTAAGTAATGCAGGACAAATTTCAGGAAAATAAACGTAGTGTAGTTCAAGTTTTTGTGTTAGGAAAAATTACCTGCCACTCCCAAAATACTTAGAAAAGCATAGAAAAAACACACAGAAGTAATGCCATCTTTAAAAAAGTTGTGCTCATCATCTAAACCAAAACCTAGTAAGAAAAAATGATTCATGAATTCAGCCTCCATAGCTGGGTTTCCAGTTCACATGTAACGTCTGACGACTTATACCTGTGGAGTCCATTCTAGACTCGCCTCTCAGTAGAGGTGGAACTGGGATACGTGCTGAGCCTGTTCCAAACACCTCCAAAATGAGACGATCGCGAGAGACGACCTCCAAGGGCCCCTCTCGAGTGTATCTTTGTGACTCGATGAAAATGAACATTCTACAGTTTTATTTCTCCAAACCCTCGACCATTATAGTTTTCAAAATTCTACTTGAAAAAATATCACTTGAAGTTAATACCTATTTGTAACCATAAGGACTGTCTTCTTGGTTCCAGAAACGGCACAGTGGTATTGGTAAGTCTCTCCTTCTAACTTTTTGATATGATTCTGAAAAGAAAACAAGACTCAAGATTTGCAGAGTACGTGCACCTAAATAGTATTTCTAATACTGTATATTAGTTAATTAGATTAATAGTGCTAGTTAGGAAAAAAAATTATTAGAAACAAAAGCACAATATTGGCACATGAAACTAGAAAAATATTCACAGCACGTTTATACATTAACTTCCTCTGTGCCTTAAAACAAATCTGTATTAAATACTTACTAACTGATCTTCTGATAAAAAAAACCTCAGTCTGTGATAACTCAGAGGTTTAAAAATATCTACCAGAAATAATCATGCATTTTCATTAACGGAATATAACATATGCTAATATTAAAGTGTGATATTAACATTACATGGGTTTTTAACCTTGGGTCCATGGAAGGACCTGGGAGGTCTATGAACCACCTAAAATAGACTTACAAAGTTTGGAAAATGTGGTTTTACAACTTTTTACAAAAGATGGTTCATATTTTTTATCAAATTTTTTTAAGTGGACTGTGATCTTTCTCAAAGGTGAAGAATAACTGATTTACACAGAGATAAATATACCCATAATAAAACTCCAAGGTAACTGATATTTAATGTTTTTGAATTCCGTGGTCTTATAGATTAAACATGCATGAAAAGCACATGTATATAACAAACTATATGTTGATAAAAAAGAAAATATAGTGTCAATATTAACACAAACATGAAAATTTCTAAGATTTCAAATAGCTGGCACAATTTATTGCTAAAGACAATTAACAAGCATAAATAATTCAAGTATAAATAGAAGCACGTTAAAATACATTTATTTTCATTTCAACTATCTCCAAACTATTGTGATTTGAATTAGCACACATTAAAAACAGTTATTTTTTATAATTAATGCTAATGAAATATCACTGACATTACCTATAATGCACGATTAAAGTTCAGATGATATAATGTATAAGAAACTACAGAACACAAACATACCTAATAAGACTGTAACATTTATAACCAAGAATACAACATCAATATTATTAAAAGGATAACATAATGTAATAATAATCACAAGCAGAGAAAGCACATTTGTTATTACTTCAATGCTTAAATACACATTTTTTGAAAATCCTTGGTTCAGTCATTCCCTGACAGTTATGAAAAGCCATGAACAAAGACGATGAATCCCCAAAGATGTAGGATCTCATCTTCAGAACGAGCCTCAGAGAGAAGTGGAATTTAAGTCATCTGTTTCACATCCTGCCTATGAGAATTAGCTAAAATATTTTAACACAGATACCTTAAATTCTTTAATAGAGAAAAATGGTAAATGAATCTAACAACGCAGTACACTTATTTTCAGCTTTGAAATTTAAATGTTAAAATATTAAAATTTGAGATACAATATAAAAGAAATACTATCCACTTTCCATCTTGTATTCATTTTCATTAGTTAATCAGAGTACTGTGCTTTGAACCACTGAAAGCCTTTTAAAGGATAATGTATCACCACACTACAGTACCAGAAGCTGTTTTCAGCACTACTAAAATCCACTACACTCTGAGATTCAGATTAAGATATTCAGTCACTGATGGCAGCAGGAGACCAGATTTACAATATTTAGCAAAAGCGTTAAAGATTTTCAAGTAAACTCTAAGGAAATAATATATGAAAAAACAATATATACAACGATGTTTATCACAGAATTATTAGTGTTAGTAAAATGACAGAAGCATCTTTAACGCCAACAACTTGGAATGGTCAAACACACACTGGAAGATTAGTTCAATAGATGGTAATACAAGAACTAATAATGAAGTATTTCTATGAACATGGAAAAATGTAATTAAAATAAAAAAGCAAGAGACATTATTTTAAATACCATACAGTCACAAGTACGTGAACCAAGAGACTATTAAATAAAAACTGGCCATGTATATACAAGATGTATATCTCACATATATATGTGTGTGTATATACATATGCGTACGTAAACAGTAATTATCTTAGGAGAATAAGGGTTAAGCCGAAAAGTATATCCTATGAAAACACAGTATATGATTTGGTAACTTTGAAAGGTGAGCAAAGAATACAGAGCAATACTCAAGAGAAAAAGAAAATGGAGTAAATGAAAAGATTCCCAAATAAATTATTTAGAATGTATCCATATTACAGTAAGGGCTAGGAGGACATAATTTTACACACCAGTTCTCTTTAATATTTACATGTTTTGTTATACTTGGTCCCTTAAGGACTGAAGTTTTTATTTCTTTTGTATATCTGACACAGTCTAGATAATCAATAAATACTTCATAACTAAGTGATTACAGCAAGACAGGCAAGGAATCAAACAGCCTAAATTTAACTATCCATGCCTATCCCTGTTGCCTATGGAAAAATTTAGCAAGTCCTCTCATTAATGTACAATCATTTTATTTTCTCCAGTAACTATAAAAGGGTGTCTCATATCATAACAAAAATTAATATATCAGACAAGATATATTTAGCTAAAATAAAAAAAGTTACTTGAATTTTGTGCTTCTAGACATGCAGTTGAAAAAAGGGAAATCACAAGGTTAATAACATAAAGAACTAAACAAACAAAAGGTAAACAATAAGAAAAAAATGTAAACAAGTTATACAATTTCCCAAAAGTCTCATAAAATTGCAATATATCCAAGAAAATTAAAAATGGTTACTTTTACCTAAGAAGGAAGGGTAATTATTAGTGATGATTTAAGACAGCATCTTGATTAGTTATTGTGCTTGGTTCTCAGAAATTGTACATGCGGTGACATTTTTGCCAACCCTCAATTATCTAGGCACAAGAAGAGTCTGTAAGCTACAGTTTTAGGCTGATCTTTGGGTGTCATTCTTTCTTCTTTAAAGTGCTTGTTTTAAATAAGCATTCAATTTATTCTTTTGGTAATGACAATTTAAAAAATATATAATCCAACTGAACAGTTATACGTTAGCAGTTTTGCTCTCTACAAATGTATGACACATTAAATATAAGTTTATACTTTGGTTTTAGTTTTGCGGAGAAGGATGAAAGCTGCTAGATAAGATGCTGCTAAATCAAATCAAACATTTCTATCATTTATAAAAAGAAATCAAAACACAATTTACTTTCAAAATTAACTATGAGGGTACTAATTTTAAAATGATTATAATTATTTTTGTCTGAAGATAATAAATCTTTAAAAACTTAAAAGCAAAATGATTGGTTTTAAAAATAAATGTATCTATAAATTCAAGGGACACATAAATAAAATGCCGAATTACATGTTCAATTTCTATTTATGTTAATTAAAACTAATAATAAACATCATTATAAAATGATTGCCATTTGTCCAGCAAGAGTACTGAGAGGTTAAAAAAAAGAAAAAAGAGATTAACGGCACATATTCTCAAAATTCATGTCTCAACTCTTCTTTGAGGTCTAAGGACAGACCAATAGAAACTTGTATTTCAATTATTAAAACATATGCCCCAGTTAAGAGCCCCATAAATTGAGTAAATTGGGGGTGATGTGTGAAACATAGTTACGGAATTCCGTCATCAGGACTCACAGATAGAAAGAACACATAAGAGACTGGACTTAAGAACTGTCCTTAGTTTTCGGCTCTACTTGAAAGTATATGAATACCGTGAGATAAAAATTTCAAAACGATAGTAAAATTGTCTGCTTCTGAACTCAACAAACTCTTTTACCGACTAAAAAAAGAGGAGAGTTAATTTCCTCCTTAAATATTTTATATTGATATCTTATTCCTATACAGTATTACTAGGAATACCACCATTTTTATTTGTAGTCAAGCCACTACAATAAGAAGTTGAGAGAAAGGTGGGAGTTGTAACAAAAACTTAATTAAAATGAACAACCAATCTAATAAATCAAAGACGGTCAATTAATACCACAGTTTGTTTTGATTTTTAAGGATGGAATCAAGTAGTAGCATAGGAAACATTTACTCCTGTATTTCCAGTTCTTGCTGTGTAGGCAGAAAAAGAAAGAAAATAAAGTTAGAAGCATGCAGAAAGATAAAATGTAATCAACATACAATAAAAACCAAAGGCTAAGAACAATGGAAGTTGTTTTACTTTGAAGTCAAAGTAGGAAAATATTAATTAATAAGTTTTTTTGCGGGGGGAATTCAGTCAAGAGAGAAAAGCAATTTACGTATGTATATATTATTTAAAATCAATAAAGTTAAAATTAAAATAAAAACCAAAAAAATCCACCTTAAAATATTTTTAAGGTTTTAAAAGATTATAATTATACATAATCTTTTCTTCTCTCCTCCAACTTCTGTTTACCTGAATAAATCTAGATTTACAGAGTAATCCAAATAAATTAATTTGCTGAGAGAAAAGGAAGCAGTGGAATTCCTATAATTAGCTACAAAGCAGGAGACCAAAGTTAACAGTGTTAACAGGAGACCAAAGTTAACTAAATGAGCTACCACACAAAGCCTATGACTTCTTCTAATGCTCTGCTTTCTGCACAAAAATGTTTTGTTCCTGTGCAGAAAAAAAATTACCAGTTATTTTCATTTAAAACATTACGCTAAAACAAAAAATTAAATAACAAAATTCTACTCTACAAACCATGTTCCTTATGTAATCCTTAAAGAAGTTCATGAATCAGGAACTTTAAGAACCACCCACGGAATCCTCGTCCTAGAAATCTTTAATGTTAAATTTTAGCCATGACCATGAAGAACGGAATTTATACCTCAAATAAATCGTAGCCCTCTGATTCCTGTCTTTCATATGGGCGAATGATGCCATCCTCGTGAATGAAACGAGGGGGTCGGAGCCTGGACACTTCCTCAGTTGACTCTGCTGCCCTGTATAAGGAGCAGAATAAGTATAAAAAATACGTGAGGGGTGCCTGGGTGGCTTAGTCATTTGAACACCTGACTTCAGCTCAGATCATGATCTCGCAGTTCACGGGTTCAAGTCTCACGTCGGGCCCTGTGCTGACAGCTCGGAGTCTGGAGCCTGCTTCAGATTCTGTGTCTCCCTCTCTCTCTGCCCTTCCCTTACTCACACTCTGCCTCTCTCAAAAATAAATAAACATTAAAAAAAACTTTTTTTAAATGTGAGAATCTTTCAAAACATTACATACAAGTGTATGTGTATATTATATACTGTACTACATTTCATACTATACTAATATTTGATAAACACAGAGTAATTTTAAATAACCCACCCATTATAATGCAACAAGTATTATAACTAAGTCTGTTGGACTCCCGACTTCCCCCACCTTTTCTTAAAGAAAAGAAAATATCAAAATTACAAAGGCAGGAACTAGGCTGTCTACTCTTTGTATCCTTGGCATCTAGCATGGGGTCTGGCATATAGTAGGTACCAATAAACATTTGCTGAACACAAGAGAAACTGAACCATAAAAACTGTCTCCTTTCTGGTGGCACCCCACCTTGTGAACCTGCCAGAGCTTTCAATCAGACTTTAATGTCCTTAAGAGTAGGCAAAGTATTTAACTTACTTATGTATTCCTAGCAACCACAAGTACATGGACACATATCTTGTCATGGTATGTACTTAATTACCTCTGAATCCCCTGGAAGGTGCTGCTGGCCATATCTATGATTCCACCTGTTGGACGAGCCACAGCACCAACAAGCCCTTTTCCAATTCCTTTAAAGAATCCAGCAGCTCCTTCCTTTTTGGCACCTTCATAAAATCAAGGACAATGAATGTATAAAGATATTTTAAAATAAGCAACTTTGAATTCAACAAAAGCCTGGGCCAAATACTGAACTGTTTTACCTAGGAAGCATCTACATTTTGGCTTTCTAAAGAAATTATACTTAATCATAACGTAAAAAAACAGTGGTTTTCAAAGTGTGTTAGAAACACCAGTTATTAGGCCCCACGCCAGGCCTACTGAGTCGGAAAGTGTGGAAGTGAGGCCCAGCGATCAGGGTTTTAACATGATCTGGGTCACCGGAGTGGTGCTCGAGTTTTGTAACCAATGCTTCTCAGACCCAAATATCTAAGGTTTAAGAAATGACTAGAAATTCTTCTTTTTTTTATTCTACTATCAAGAGACTTTTCAAGCAGTGTTACTTTTTTTTTTTTAATATAAGAACGTTATTGAATTATAATTCACACCATATAATTCACAAAGCCAATGAAGTATACAAATGAAATGCTTTTTGGTATATGAGAGCTGTGCAACCATCGTTACAATCAATTTTAGAAAATTTGTATCATCTCAAACATAAACTCCGTGACCATTAGCAATCATTTGCCATTTCCCCCAACTCATCCTCACCTGATCCTGTGCAATTTAACTCCTTCCTCCCTGCCCCCCAAAACTAAGACAATCACTAATATACTTTCCATCCTTACGGATTTGCCTATTCTGGACATTTCCTACAAATAGAATCAAACAATGTGTGGTCTTTTGTGACTGTTTTTTTCACTTAGCAACATGTCTTCAAAGTTCATTCATCTTGTACTTGAAACAGCACTTGACTTCCTTTTATAGCTGGATACCATTCCATTGTACAGACATATCACATTTTGTTTAATTATGCAACTGCTGAAAGACATTTAGGTTGATACCATCTTCTGGCTATTATGTTCTACGAACACGTATACATAAGTTTTTGAGTGAACATATGGTTTCAATTCTCTTAGGTCTATACCTAGAAGTGGAGTTGCTGTCATACACACTAATGCTGCGTTTGTATCCAGGTGTCGCAGCACCATTTGTTGAAATGGCTACTCTTTATGGAATTAACTTGGCAACCTTGTTGAAGATCAAATGACCACAGTGTAAGGATTTACTTCTAGAGCTTCAAGTCCACTCCATTGTTCTGTATGTCCACCCATATCCCAGTACCATGTTGTCTTAGTTACTGTGCCTTTACGGTAAGTTTTTAAATTGGATAGTGTAGTTTTCCAACTGTTCCTTTTCAAGATTGTGGTGGCTATACGGGGTCACTTAAATTCCCATACACACTTTACAATCAGCTTGTCAGTTTCTGCAAAGAAGCCAACTGGGATTTTGATTGGGACTGCACTTAATAAAGTGTTTTTTTTAATAGGATAAAAAAAATCAATTGCTATTGAGGATCAAAAGGAACCCAGGTGAACTATGGCCCTGCTGAAAATAACATTCAAAGTCTGAATCACAGTCTGTTACTTAATCTCTCTACTTTCTGAGGAAAGTACATTCATTAAAAACAACTTAAGACTATGAGTATAAAATCAGAAATTCTCTCAACTAACTAGTAGCAATAACATCTATTATATTTATTATGTATCAACTCTTCTGACTTTGTACAGGAAGGAGGCATTCTCAACCTACCTTCCACAGGTTTTGTTATTATCCCAGTCACTCCACCAACAACTCCCTGAAAGAGAAATCAATCATAAAGTCAAATGGAATGGAAGGTGCTTAAGCCAACCACTAGAGGTCTCCACCTACACACTGGAAATAACTTTTTTTTTTAAAAAAAAATGAGACTTACTTGATAATGTGAACATGTATCCAAGTGACTATGATTTTTTTAAATATTACATAACAGCAAATTTTAAGTACAAGTAAAATTTTATAACAGGAAGAACAGAAAAGCAGGCACAAAGATCCTACATTTGGCTCTGGCACCAATTTAGCTATATAACCACGGGTAATTGATTAATCTCTTTAAGTCTCAGTTTCCATAGCGGTAAAATGAATGAGTTGAGCCAAATAATCCCTAAGATCTAATTACAAATTTTAATGAAATCACTTTGTAATTTAGTGGAAGTGTGAAGGAGAGCAAATATCCTGACAATTCAGATTAGACAACACACAACACTATAAATCACTGGTACAAACATGTTACAATTACAAGTTAAAAACAGTAATACGTTTATACATTCTTAATACTTGTCAAGTAATGGTAGTCAAATAAAACTACCTGCACGTTACACAAATGCACAGAAAGAAAACTGAAGTATACACACTGTTTAAAAGATCAGATACTTCTGGAAGGAGAGGAGAGTGATCAAACAGTACTTCTTAGGTTTACTTTTAATGTTTCCATTACTTATTTT
>PITB01021405.1:0-29183 GCA_004024585.1 Paradoxurus hermaphroditus
GGGAACTGGCCGGCTTTGCGGCTCTGCTGCCCTCTCAGTGTTCCCCGAACCGTCTGCTTAACGATCCAGCCTCAAATGTTGTCAGGGATTGATGTCGGCATTCCCGGATTACTTTAGGGTCTCGGAGGGGGACCCCTGAAAATAGCACCCTCTTCCTCGTGGGGTCGCTGAGTCCGTCGGGAGCGAAGTAATGAGCAAACCAGGGTGCTAGGCATCACCACGGGTCCCTGGGAGCTGAGTGGAGGACTGGGCTGGAGGCCGTCAGCCGGGATGGTTCCTTCATGCCGGGTCCCCACATCAGGTAGATCGGGGCGCCGGGACACAGGCAGGGCTGACGGTGGGGGGGGGCCGCTTGCTGTAGGCGGGGCCTTCCTAATCCTGCTGCCTGTAGTGATGAATGTCCCCACCAGAGAGCCGTGCCCCCTTCCCCGGAGGCCAGGGCTCCCTGTCTCCGCTCACTGGGCCCAAGGACGGCGATCCTGCGGTCACAGCCACAAGCTCTTTGTGCCTGAAGCGCTGGCCCGGATGAGGTCTGAAGGCAGTCCTGTTCTGTGGCTACCGCACCCCCAGCCGGTCCTACTGAGTGTTTCTACTTGGTTGGTGCGAGAATGAGAAGCAAAACAGGCTAGAGACTGGGGGGGGGGGTGCCCCCAGGGAGGAGGAGACGCCTGCTTCCCTGGGGTTCCAGCTGCCGCCCCCAGACGGTGCCAGAAGGCTCCTTCTATCCGCAGCTGCCCAGAGGGCCTGGGGCTCTGCCGAGCCTTCCTGGAGAGGAGAGAGCGTGTCTCTGGGGTACTCACTCGGCCGCCGCCCTCCGCTGCTTCGGGGCAGGTGTGCGCGGCGCCCACGGAGCTCGCCTGCCCCGAGCCTCCGCCACCAGCTCCGACTGTGCTCCTGCCTTGGCTGGCCTCTCCTCCTCTCTTTTCAAAATTATTTTTTTAAAGGAGCTTCTGAAACCCCTCCAGCCAGCTCTCTCATTTGCTGAAGAGCAGTGAATTAATTCTGCGGAACTTCTCACTGTCTGGAGAGGCGATTGGGAATTTAACCTGTGTTTCTCAAGTTTGCCTGGGAATCGGGGCCGGTGGGGGGGGGGGTGGTGCCCAGGCTCTCCTGGAGGCTGGTATCGCTGATGCTGGGTCGGACCCCGGCCCCGCCTGGGAGTGGGAGGGAGCTTGTTCTAACAAGAGCCAGAATGCAGAATCCCCGGCCCCGCCCGGACCTCGGAAAGCGGGGCTGCAGTTTCACACGGCGCCCGCGTGATTTGCGCTCCCATTCAAGTGTGCGAGGCGCCGCTCTCCCTCAGCTGTTCTCGCCTGAGCTGGGGGCACTGTAGAATTGACTGGAATGGGAGCTCACCGCCAGGAATTCCGCGGGGCGCCCCCGCCTTGCAGGTGTGGTGTTTACTGTTTGAACACCCGCTGCGGTATGATAGAAAGTGCAGAATCACGAGTTCAGATTAGCGGGTTTCCACCCGCGGGCCACACCCACGGAACCCAGATCGAGAATCAAAAGGTGACCTGCGGACTCCCTTGGGTCACTGCCCCTCTCCCCCTCCAAAGATAGCCAGGTAATGCCTTTTTAAAAAATGTTTATTTATTTATTTTGAGAGACAGACAAAGAAGGAGAGACAGAACCCCAAGCAGGCTCTGTGCCGTCAGCGCAGAGCCTGATGCAGGGATCGAACCCACGAACCGTGAGATCATGACCTGAGCTGAAATCAAGAGTCAGACGCAACGCTTACCTGTCCGAGCCGGCCAGGCGGCCCTCAGGTAATGGGTCCTAACCACAGAGCCTTGGGTGGTTTCTTTACCGAAGCGGGCCGTACGGTCCATGTGCACATGGGGTCGCCATGTCCTCGCCGCTGCGCAGAAGCCCTCTGTGTGAACGCGCCACCGTCTCCATCCTGCTGCGTCCGGTGGCTTCCCGTTTGGGACTGTGTGTGTCTTCACGGTCCCTGTGATTTTAACGTAGAGCCGGGTCTCAGGGCCACCGGCCCCTCCTAGCCCCCACACGCCGCCACCACACGTGTCAGGGAGCAGCGTGCCCCTTTGCGATGACACAGCCTGCCTTGTTCCCGTGGGTAACATCTTCAGGGCCCACGGTGTCAGTGCTGTCAGCTGGCCCTTCTTGTCGTCTCTGCGTCCAGATGCCTAAGGGTTACAAACGGCCATTTCTAGAAGCCTCTGTGTTCTCCCAGGACACCAGAGCTATGATGAACTTTAACCTCCAACCTTCTTTTCTTCCAGTGAAACGCTCCGGTGAATGACGGCGGTGAGCAAGAGCGCGGCCTTACCACCCGCGAGTCTTCGAGCAGCCGAGCAGCCGGCCGGTGGGAAGGCTGCACGCGATTTCCGTCCCGCCTTCCTGCTCGGGGCAGGTGGATGGCTCAGGTCCGAGGCTGGGCCCCAGGGCGAAAGATGGGGGAGTGCGACGAGGGGTCACCCGCGTGGGCGCCAAACACTCAGTGGTTAAGACAGATGTGACTTTAATGCGATTATTTTAAAAATCTAAATTAATGCAAAATCCTTTGATGAACAAAATATCAACATCAAAAAGAATTTTTTTGAGTCATTTATTTTTGAGAGACAGCCTGTGAACAGGGGAGGGGCAGAGGGAGAGGGAGTCACAGAATCTGCAGCAGGCTCTAGGCTCTGAGCAAGCTGTCAGCACAGAGCCCGACGCAGGGCTGGAACCCACAGACTGTTAAGATTGTGACCTGAGGCAAAGTCAGATGCTTAACCAACTGAGCCCTCCGGGTGCCCCAAAATGTCAACAAATTAAAAAAAGACCAGTGTAAGCTGAGCCACAGTGGGCCATGCCGGTGAGTGCCTATATACATAATGTCCTTATTTATTTTCTTCATGGTTTGGGTGTTTTCCAGAACGTTAAAGTAATCCCAAAATATTAAAGAATTGAACAGTAAGTATATACAACTCATGACATTATTTTAAATCTAAATTTTTACTAACACTATAAACAGAATTTATTATAATCATCATTCGTACTTTCAAGATCTACTTCTTTGATCACCTTAGTTTTCAACTCAGATAACTGCTGTGTCTGACAATTCCTTTTGACCAAGTGATGATCCCAAATAACTTAATTCATATTAAAATAAATTATTAAGTTAATATTAAATATTATTTGAGTATGAAATAACATTGAACATCGAATATTTTAATAACATGACAATTTCCTAAAATTGTCACTTGATCAAGGGAAGGCACCACACGTGGCAATTCTCTCATTAATATTAAATCTCACTGTTATCAGGGGCACCCGGGTGGCTCAGCTGGTTAGGTATCCGACCCTTAATCTCGAGGTCATGAGTTCAAGCCCCATGTTGGGCTCCACCCCGGGCGCAAAGCCTGCTTAAGGAAATACCATTGTTATCAAATATTAAAATTAAATAGTGTTAAACATTTAGTGTTTTCATAACATTAAATTCTTTGAGAATTATCACTGCATTGCCTGGGGTCCAGCATCTTGAGGACTGTTGGCTCGTGTGTTTTGTCTCATGTTTTAGGCAGAAGGCAAACCCAGTCGCTGGTCCACCGTCTGGGCCGGAGCGGACAGCCTCCGTAGCTCTGAGTTTTTTCTTCGTATTTTCCACCTTCGTTCGTATCTCTCTGCGCTGATTCTGTGTAATTTTGTTCTGATGTATCTGCTGGCTCATCACTTCTCTTCAGGAGCTCGCTCTCTGACCCGTCATCGGGGCGGCTCAGGCTGCTGTCGCGGTCCACCACAGACTGGGTGGCTCACACACAGGACACATTTATTCCTCACACGTCTGGAGGCCGGAAGTCCCAGACCGAGGCGGCGGCAGAAGCGGCGTCGGGCGGGATCTGCTTCCGGGTTCACAGACCGGTCTTTGGGCCACGTCCTCATGCGGCGGGAACGTAGAGGGCGCTCTCTGGGGTCCTTTCACGTGGTCCCTGATCACAGTCATGAGGGCTCTGGCCTCACGACCGACCCACCTGCCAACGTCTCCGCATCCAAACACCTCACATCGGGGGTTAGATCTCAACGTCAGAATCTGGGGAGCCCATGACACCACTCACTGAGTTGTTTTAATTCAAATCATTTGTTTTTCTTTTCTGCAAGTTCCAGTTGTTTCTGTTCTCAAGTCTGCCCGCTCGCTGCTGACAATGTCGAGTGATTTCTCATCTTACTATTTCACTTCTTATTTCTTTCCGTGTTCCATAAATAGGTACTGTGCACCTGCAGCCGTAACCCCTGCAGTTCTCGGTGCTCTAACTCTGCTGCTGGCTGTTCCTGGACGCTCGCTCACCGGCTCCGCCTCTTCCCGTGACCACTGTGACCTCTTGGCTTGAGCTACGGGACTCATGAACGCCTACACTTGGGGTGATTCCATACGGAGAGGACTGTTGTCTGATTCAGTTGTGTTTTTTTAATTTTTTTAATGTTTATTTTGGGGCCAAGAGAGAGAGGGAGACACAGAATTCGAAGCAGGCTCCAGGCTCTGAGCTGTCAGCACAGAGCCCGACGCGGGGCTCGAACTCATGAACTGCGAGATCGTGACCTGAGCGGAAACCAAGAGTCGGACGCTCAACCGACTGAGCCTGATTCAGTTGTGTGTGAGCCAAAGGCGGCATGGACTTGACACATGTGTTGGGGCCCCCAAGGTCACCTTAAGTTTGGGAGTTTCCTGGGACTCACAGGACTTGGGACACAGTCATCCTCATGGGTGTGATTCATTGCAGTGCAAGGACACAAAGCAAAATCGGTCTGGAGAAGAGGTGCATGGCCTGGAATGTGGAGGAAGCCAGGACCAGGCTTCCGGGAGCCCGCCCGGCAGAGTCGCACCGGGGCGTGCTAAGTTCCTTCAGCAACAGTTGGTGACGACACACATGCCCCATCTGCCCGGGCGGCTCACTGGAGACTTGGTGCCCGTGTTTTCACTGGGGGCTGGTCACCTAAGCGCCTGCGGCCTAGCACGCAGCAGGATTCCGGACTCCCACGCAGAAACCAGTTGCTCAGCACAAAGCCCATCGTCCGCACAAACAGTTTAGGCACAGGGGGCCGCTCCTGTCAGGAAATAGTGAGGATTCTCCCCAAATTCACGTTCCCAGACCCTGGCCAAGGGCCCACCTTGCAAACTTTGGGGTTTTTTTTAAGTCTTTTAAATTAAATTTAATTAATTTATTTTGAGAGAGAGATAGAGACAGAGTACAAGCAGGGGAGGGGCAGAGAGAGAGAGAGAGAGACAGAGAATCCCAGGCAGGCTCTGCACTATCAGCACAGAGCCTGATGTGGGGCTTGAACCTGTGAACTGGGAGATCACGACCTGAGTTGAAATCAAGAGTCAGACACTTAACCGACTGAGCCACCCTGGTGCCCTGCAAACTTCCTGGTTACGAGGACCCTTTTCTGCCACTCCTTCAGCTCCAACCCCGCACGGCTGGGCTCTCCCACCTCTTCACTGTCCCAGGATTTAGGGCTCCTGGACAATGACGCCAGGACATCCGCCCGCAGGCAACCTGACTCCTGTCCTGTTCACGAGTTTTGTTTCCTTCTTACAGGTGGGCTGGGAAGGGAACTTGGAAAACACCCCTACTTCTTGTGAGTCTGGTAATTCATTAGAAAGTGTGTCTTCTTGAGAATCCAAACTCCTCAGAGCACCTAATTTATCATGTGTCAGAAAGGAAAGTACTTTATATTTATTTTTAAAATAATGTTTTAAAGGGGCGCCTGAGTGGCTCAGTCGGTTAAGCAGCCGACTTCAGCTCAGGTCATGATCTTACGGTTCCGGAGTTTGAGCCCTACATCAGGCTCTGTGCTGACAGCTCAGAGCCTGGAGCCTGCTTCGGATTCTATGTCTCCCTCTCTCTCTCTCTGCCTCTCCCCCCTCATTCTCTCTCTCTCAAAAATAAAAAAACAAACACAAAAAAAATTTAAAAAATAAAACTAATTTTTTAAAATATTCATTTCTTTTGAGAACGGGAGAGTGCATGAGCAGAAGGACAGAGAGAGAAGGAGAGAGAGGAAGAGAGAATCTCAAGCAGGCTCTGCGCTGCCAGCACAGAGCCCCATGGGGGCTTAATCCCAGGAACTGTGAGATCATGACCTGAGCCAAAACTAAGAGTCAGACGCTCAACTGACCGAGCCCCCCAGGTGTCCCTTAAAATAATTTTTTAAAATCCTGATAAGAATTCCTAATTTTGGTTACCAGGCTAACCATATACATAAATGTGGGTAGGTTGTTACCCCCTGAATAATGTTCCCCCAGAAACTTTGGAAACCCAAGTTTCCATTGGTCTACCTGGGGACCTGCTTCTGGCTGCCGGGCACAGGGGCGGCCTCATTTGTTCCTTAAACGAGGGCCAACTTATCCATTAGGCACAGTGTTTAGGGCTTACGGTTTTTTCAGGGAACCACAAAAATGTTTTTAGGGACTGGAAAAAGAAAAGAGTTTCCAAGTTGTATGAATTATATGACTTTTCCTGAGCTCTGGTAACTTTCAACTGTAACTCTTTGGACCTATCAAAATCAGTTTCCAGAAAAGGGGCTCCCCCCCCCCCCCGCATTGCATAAAGTCTTTCCTAAGTAGCAGGCTACAGTCGTTTCCAGCTACTCAATCTGACAAATCGGGAAAAGTTCCCTGGATGTTTCTAGAATTATGTGGGCAGACAGCGGCTAGATGCGGAGCGCGGCCCTTCCTAGAGACCCAGCAACAACACTTGATATAAATTATTTTAAGTGAAAGGGCTAGTAGGGTATTTTTGCACTTTGTCCTTTTCCTTTACCGAGAAACCAGGCAAAA
The DNA here is from genome assembly GCA_004024585.1 of Paradoxurus hermaphroditus. NCBI lineage: Eukaryota > Metazoa > Chordata > Mammalia > Carnivora > Viverridae > Paradoxurus > Paradoxurus hermaphroditus. The sequence goes on from PITB01021405.1 coordinate 6,785, forward strand.
ATAACATTGCACATTACATAGTATTCAATAATCTATCTTTGGGCTTTGAATTTGTGAAAAGAAACTGGTTCTTAATAAGCCCGATGACCTCAACTTGGAGATCCAACTTGAATGCCTGCGAAAATCTCCTTTTCATCACTGAGATCATTAGGACCAAATCTCCGCTCTCCTACACACAAAAGTCCTATTTCTGGTGGTACAAATTAAGGTTTCTTGATTTTCCAATGTTGTTACCACGTGACAGGCAAAAGTAGGTCTGGCGTGTCTGCCATTTTAACTGCGTATCGTGTCTGCCACCAAAACATCGTGAATCAAAAGGGATGGCTCCTCCTTTGTCCAGCAAGTCAGAGGTCACTCCGGCCTCTACCTACAGAGTACACCCTTGTCACCTAGGCCATCAGAAGACCTGGACAAAGCAAAGGGTTGTTTCACAGCAGGTTGCGACCCATGATCAGGTTAGACCATTCACATAATGGGTTGTGGCTGAGGCTTTTCACGATAAATGAACAAAACAGACAGAGGGAGACTTACTGTGAAGCTAATAAAGCTGAGTTTCCAGGGCCCCTCCCTTTACAGGCTGTCTCCCAGTCATGATAGCTTACTATGGTGAGTTTCATAAAAACGTGACCACGCATATGCTGAACACAAGAGAGAGAGGTCTATTTCTTTCTGTTCTGCCATCCCCTCCATCATTATTTCTTTCATGATGGTTGGTCCTGAGGTGAACAGAGGCTTTGGGGACCTGACTGAGGGTGAGTCGAGGAGGGGATAACTTTAGTTTTCATTTAGTGAGACCTGTATATGATTTTTGGGCCAAGATTGAGAAGAATCTCTATTGAGTTCTTTCATGCTTGGAATTTGGAAAAAATTCCCACAGGCAAGATTTTGGAGTACAGGCATGGACATCCAGGGCTAGATGCTTTAAGACGCGGTAGCAAACCTACTGATACTAAAATAGTAAGCTTTGGTTCCACTTCGAGATGGAGTAAGAGTGGCTGGACTTACTATCCTCCATGAAACAATTAAATTCCAGACAATATATGTGCAAGGATGGTTTTGAAAACACTGCACATCAGACAACAGAGAACAGCGACCACTGAGAAATGAGACAGAAGGGAGGGAAACCAGCAGTCCCCACACCGAGGAGCTCGAGCTGGGAGGCCAGGAAAGAGTGGCCGGCGCTCCGAGAGTAGGGTACCAGCGAGGAGACAGCTGGATGGAGAGAGGCCTCTCGACTCCTTAGTCACGGGCCAATGAATACATGCATGTGAAGGACCTCCCTGAGTCTGGGGAGAGGATCCCCTGAAAAGGCTGGAGGGCACCATCCCTAGAGCTCACACAGTGCTTAAAATAATTCATGGGATGTTGGACAGAAGGAGTGTGCTTCCCTCAGTGCTGGAGCAAAGTTAGCCCCATATTAAATGCTGCTCTGATCCCACTTAACGCAGGTTCCAAGCGAAATCTAAAAGGACTGAACTGTTTCCAAGTAAGCTAATTATATCCCCAAAACAAAGCTCTAGAACATTTATAGGAATACAAAAATACCCAGCACCCAACAAGTTAAAATTCACAATGTCTGCTATCCAACAACATATTACCAGATATGCCAAGAAGCAAGAGAATGTTACCCAGAATCAGGAGGAAAAGAAATAAATTGAAGCCAACCCAGAAATAGAACAGATGATAGAGGCAGTATATAAGGACATTTAAAAAAGTTGTTATAACTGTATTCCATATGTTCGAGAAGTTAGAGGAAAGATGGAACACGGTAAGTATAGACACAGAAGATATAAATAAGATCCAAACCAAACTTCTAGAGATGAAAACTACATCAGCTGGTTAATTGCAGATTAGACTTTACAGCAAAAAAGTTTAGTGAATTAGAGGTATAGCAATAGAAAATATCCAAAATGAAACACAGAGGGGGGGAAAAAAAGAAAAAATCAGCAAAGTAACAGTGGTTTATGAGACGATTTCAAATGGCCTAATAAATATGTGATTGGAGTCCCTGAAGGAGGGGAAAGAGAGGTAGGAAAGAAAGAAATAAAATTGAAGAAATAATGGCTGAAAAATTCCAAATCTGATAAAAGCGATAAATGCAAACATCTAAGAAGTTAAATGAACCCACGTGTATATGGGTATGTACACGCTTCATAAAAATTATACCGTGGTACATCATAATCAGATTGTATAAAACTGGTAATAAGGAGAAAAAAATTTTTTTTTAAGTTTATTTATTTTGAGAGAGAGCAAGAGAGCACGTGAGTGAGTTGGGGAGAAGCAGAGAGAGAATTCCAAGTGGAGCTCAAACTTGAGCACGAACCATGAGATAAGACCTGAATTGAAATCTAGAGTCAGACGCTTAACCAACTAAGCCCACACAGGCACCCCAAGGGAAAAAAAACAAAACTTTAAAACGGCCAGAGTAAAAATGATACCTTCCGTATAGGGGAACAAAGACAAAGACGGCAGATTTCTCATTGGAAACAATTCAAGCTAGAAACACTGAAGCAAAGTCGTTAAAGTACTGAAAGAAAGAATTATCCAGCTAGAATTCTATACCTAGCAAAACTATCTCTCAGCATTGACAAAATAAAGACTATGGCATACATAAGCAGGAAGAAATCAGCAGCAGTAGGCCTGCGCTACAGGAAATATGGATGTGAGTGTCCCGCAGGCAGAGGGCAATGATACCATATGGTAATTTGGAAATGAAGAACACCGGAAATGGAAATTCGCATGGGTAAAGTTTGTAAATACTTTGTTTCTTATTAATTGAATTTCTTTAAAATTTAGTTGATTATTTAAAGTGAAAATAGTAAAAATGTATTGTGGGGCTTACACCATACCCAGAAGTGGACATCTGACAATCATAGCACAAACACAGGAAAGGAGAAACGGAAGTACGTGCCATTCTTATGTCATACGTATGGTGGTAGGATATTCCTTGAGGATAGACTATGAAGAGGCAAAGATGTACACTAGAAGCTGTAACATAACCACTAAAATAATAAAACAAAGTTATAGCTAATAAGCCAACCCAGGAGAGAATGGAATCATAAAAAGAAAAAAAAACAAAACTCAGTCAATCTAAAGAAAGAGAAAGAGAAAGCAGGGAACACAGAATGGATTAATAGAAATTGGATAATAAGATATTAAATGTAAATGATCTAAATACTCTGATTAAAAGGCAGAGGAGATCAGGGGCATAGTCAGTTTAGTGTCCAACCCTTGGTTTCGGCTCAGGTCATGCTCTCATGGTTCACGAGTTTGAACCCCATGTCGGGCTCTGCTCTGGCAGAGAAGAGCCTGCTTGGGATTCTCTCTATCTCCCTCTCTCTTTCCCCCTTCCCCACTTGAGCTGTCTCTCTCAAAATAAATAAACTTAAAAAAAAAAAAAGACAGATGATGTCAGATTGGATTAAAAAATCAGTGCCCAAATTCATGCTGCCTGCAAGAAACATACTAAATCTATTAACACAAATAGGTAAAATAATAGACAAAACATACAATGGTGAAGCTTGTCAAGAGAGAGCTGGAGTAGTTACATTAATACAAACAAAGTAGGTTTCATGATGGATAAAGTTCATTTATAAATACTAGTGGGGTCAGCTGATCAATCCTGTACACATAGGCAGTTAATATCAGGGTATTCAACTACATGAAACACAAATTGGCAGAACTGAGAGGAGAAAAGAGACAAATAGACAATTACAGTCCTTTTTCCCTCCCTCCTTGTCTTCTTCCCTTTCTCTCTTGGTTAAAAAGCCATTAGGTAGATCCCGTGAGGTTGGTGGTCAGCCTGCACGTAGAAGGCAGGTCCCAGGGGCTGCAGGTTGGCTACGCACAGGGAGACTGAGGCCAGGGAGCTTGGGTTTTCACCATCAGGGAAGGAAGGCATAAACATACAAGGGGGAGCCATGGAATGAACCATCTGGCGTTGGATTAGAATTGACGCTATTGGCGTGAACTCACAGATTTGTGCATATCCAGATAGGTCTAGAAGATTCAGAGATAAATCCAGATGTCAGTGTGTGTGCGTGTGTGTGTGCATTTTCCCTTTAAGCCTGTCCACTGAAGGACACGGCACACCCACACCTTGCATCAGTGAGCACACTTAATGCCCAGATCCTGGTCTCCAAACAAGATTCTCCGCTAAAAGGAACCAGAGTCCGTAGAGAAACGCCTGATTTGGGGGCTCTGGCAGGGAAAGGACAGGGTGAGTCTGGAACACCTTGATGAGTGAGAAGCAAGAAAGTACGCGAGGAACGAGGAGGACAGGTCACAGGTCAGAGAAGCCAGTCTGAAGCTCCCACTGGCTTAGAGCAGCCAAACGTAAAGAACAATGGCGACCGATTAGAACCCGTTGAATAGACTAGACTCCCTGGGTCCACAAGACAGAAACAATGGACATGTTGGTGGGAATAACAGACAGGTTTTTCTTGCCGTTAGAGAGCCCACAGACAAATGAAGAAGGCATGAAGGCGTGAGAAAATCTGCATTGGCAACGACTATAAAAATAAGTAATTTGGGCAAAAAAAAAAAAAAACACAACACGTCAACAGAAGGCAAAAATTAGCGGATAAACTTGAGATGAAAAATGGGATTCTACATAGCCTGAAAATATCTCCCGACAAAATAGTTATCAAAAGGGGAAGGCATGGAGGAGAAAGGATGCGACGAACACCGCGCGTCAGGGCGGACAGGACGGCTCGCCTGCATGGGCTGAAAAGGAAAGAACACAGCCTCTGTGATATTCTGGTACCAAAAACAAACCAACAAAAACAAAAGACAAAACCATAACCGGTGTCTAATGAGGAGGGAACGCCGAACTCCAATTAAGGGGTGCTCTCCAAATGGCTGGTCCACAATCATGAAGAGTGATCGAGGCCGCGAAAGTCAAAGGAACGCCAAGACAGATTCCAGACTGAAGCGCGGTGGAGGGCTGGGCTGTGTGAGCATGCGGAAGGGAAAGGAACACCCAATACACGCAGGAGGCCGTGAACGGACTCGCATGAGGTAGAACTCCTCGTTTTCCATGAATTTTCAGTTCCAAAAAGCAAGCTGGGTACTGTTCTACACACACGTCCACACACACACACGCATGGGGCCTCACGCACACCAAGAACTCAGTGTAGGGGCGCCTGGGGGGCTCAGTCGGCTAAGTGTCTGACTTGGCTCAGGTCATGATCTCATGGTTTGTGAGTTCGAGCCCCACAGCAGCTCTGCTCTGACAGTACAGAGTCTGGGATTCTCTTCTCTCCCTCCCCCCCCTCTGTCTCAAAGTAAATAAATAAGCTAATAAACAAATAAACAAACACATGAAAAAACTCAGTGTAGTTCCTACTACATACTAGTAGTAGCTAGTAATTAGCTATCACTCTTAGGTGGACAGACAGGTTTATTGGACGACCCACCACACCAGGGTGACCTCATAGGCACTGGGACAATGCCAGAGACGCTCACACACCCCGCCACACACCCCAAACAATGACAGCAGCGCAAGGGTGCGTGGCACGTACAAAGGGCGAGGGACTCGCCAATCCGAGGCCAGCCCTTGGAACGCTTCTGCTCTTCCTCGGGCTCACTGAGAACTGCGTAAAAACCGCAATGCGCTCTGGGTGTCCGGGGAGCCGAGTCAGAATCTGGGGGCCACGTGCAGAGCCTCAGCCAACTTTTCTATTATTATTAGCTGAGGATGAATGGAGCGGTTGTGTCGAGCCTCTGACAAGATTTCTTTGTCGCATTTATCAAATACTTACCGTGCCCCTTCCCTTGGCCCGGCCCTGGAAACTCGAAGATGAGAAACGGCCCCGCCCTGGAACACACAGGGAGAACAGAAGGTGGCAAGGCGATGAGAGTATTTGGCTCTTTGGGGCTTGATGGGAACACTTAGGCGCCTCCCTTGAGCAGGGGTGAGGAGCAGGAAACGACAGGTGTGTCCTGGAAACGACAACCCCAGGAAGAGGGATCTAAGACATTCCGCTGGGCAAAATGCAGGTGTGCTATGACGTCAGCGGACTGACCAAGGGACCCTGCCTTGGAGGACGCGGCCGAGAGTCGATCACAGGACCCCCAAATTCGTGCTAACTTTTTGAAATGTTTTACTATTTTTATTTACATATTTATTCTCTGAGAGAGAGACAGAACAAGCGTTGGGAAGGGCAGAGAGAGAGGGAGGCACAGAATCAGAAGCAGGCTCCAGGCTCTGAGCTGTGAGCACGGAGCCTGACGCGGGGCTCGAACTCACAAGCTGTGAGCTCATGACCTGAGCCAGAGTCAGATGGTAACCGACTGGGCCACCAGAGGCCCCGAGGCTTTATTTTTAACGTGCTCCTGCGACGGCACGGGGAGACTCTCTCCAGACATACGCCTTGTAGGAGCCATTCCGGCCACTCGCTGTCGGAGCTCACAGAGCCTACGTGCCCACCAGAGCCGAGGCTGGGCCTCTCGCGGGGGGGAAAGCATTGCAGGTTGGAGACACGGTCTTGCCACCGCAGGCATTTACCATCTGAGTGTGTGCTAAGACCGGGGAGGACGCCACGGGGCTGCAACGGTCCCAGACCGAAAAGGCTTGTCATCACTGCCAAGAAAAGGGTGCAGCAAACACTTTGAACAAGAGTACTTGAGGGCCAGTGGGGCAGCGGAGCTAAAGCAGATCAGGACAAAAAGGGTGCACGCTGTTCATTCAGGTGCAGTGTGGCCACGAAACTGTTGGCCAGGGGCCCCCCGGAAGGAAGGGAGCTCGGGGTGAGCCCGGTGCGAGCCTGGCTACCGCCGGGGACGGGCTCCTTCCCTTCCCGCAGTCGGCCTGGCGGCGGTCGTCCGACACCCCTCGCGGGTGCTCCCTCACGGGGAAAGCCAGTGACGTAAGCAAGCAAGCTACCCTGGTATCCCGAAGGGCCTCGCTAGGATGGCAGGCGACGCCACATCCTGGAAGCCTGAAAATTATGCGGCAAAACTGGATTATCAGTCGCCGTGCTGTTCGTGCGCTTACCCCCGCCGGCACTCAGAAACTAGTGGGGGCACCAGAGGAAAACGCGGGTGGGCCAAGACTGCCGCTTACGTGGTTGACCGATGACGCATCCGGGGCGCCCAGGAACAGAAGCCTCACTGCAAAGGCAGTTCCACAGGCAGCCTGGACGCGCTGGGGAAACCGGAGCTCCCCCGGCCCTCGGCGGCTCCTCCCGTTTCCCACACGGGATGGCTGCGTCTCTACTTTCAGAAACACACACGCTGCTGATCAGTCATCAATGCGCAAAACACGCCAGAGAGACCACGACTCCAAACAAAATACAGTACAAATTTATTGACTCCAATCATTCTTCGTTGAGATTTAAGCAAAGGCAACAGACAACGGAATTGGATACAAAAAAAGCAATGGATTAACATTAGATAGAAATCCTATTTTACCATCAATTTTCAGTTCCCAAAAGCTCATTCCTAAATAAAACTGAACAATGATTTAGTCCGCTAAGGCATCTGACAACAAAATACACACAATTTGTTTATAACCACATTTGCTTACTAATAAGCATTTATTCGATAAAAACTTTTGAAGTCCTGGATTAATGTCAATAAGAAACCATCACCTTTTGAAAATTAACATTAACTGGGGAGAACTTTGTGGACAATTCGAGAACAGCGCTAATAAATGACGAAGGAGCACTCGATTCAATCATTTTCAAGATTTACAGTAAAATACTTTGGTTCCCAAACGATGGTCTCTGAAAGGAATTTCTTAAGAAACCTGACATTCCATGTTTCCTCCTCCAGCAGGTAAGCACGACTGCTCGGTGTCCCCCCACCGCGTGGAAACGGCACTCGCAGGGGCACACGCGGAGAAGCACCGAGCAAGCACATTAAAAATTAAGGAGACGTAAAATTTCGTAAAGTGCTAAAGCGACAAAAGAAAACCCTATTTTTTAAACTTAAAAAGAAAAAAAAAAGCCAGTGTTAAAGAACTTATTAAACGTATTAGCATTATTTAAAGAATAATGCTTTTCACAATTATTACAAAAAACATCAACGAGAATTCAGAAATTGACAAAACAGACTTGTAATGTTCCAATATGAATTAGTGCAATTTATAAAGAACCTCTGTTAGACATGAAATCTAATTATTTTTGTAGTTAAAAAATTCAAACACCTTTCCTAATCCTAAGGTTCCGGATTCTGGTCATGTACACACACACACACACACACACACACACACACACACACGCACAGAGGGAACAAAGGTCAACTTTTAGACCAGCGGGGTATCATCCGTCCCTCGCCCGCGCGGCCCGCTGGCCTGTGGAGGAAGCTACCTCCTGCCTCCAGGAAAGGGCATGTTATTCTGGTCTCCCGTCTTCTGCCCTCGGCAGCACAAACGGATACACTCGTCACTGGTTAGCAAGAGCTGGAGTAGATCTTTTATTTACTTATTCATTTTTAAACATTTATTCATTTCTGAGACACAGTGTGAGTGGGGGAGGGAGAAAGACAGGGGGAGACACAGAATCCGAAGCAGGCTCCAGGCTCCCAGCTGTCAGCGCACAGAGCCGGACGCGGTTCGGGGCTCGAACCCACGTACCGTGAGATCATGACCTGAGCTGAAGTCGGACGCTTGACTGGCTGAGCCGCCCAGGCGCCCCTGGCGTGTACTGTTTAAAAGGCTGTGAACGATCTGCTCCGAAAGAGAAAACCGAGAACCACATACACGTCCCCACAAATGCAGAATGACCTCACGGCTGAACCCTTAGTTGTGTATTTTGATAAAATAATAAATGCGCGCTAGCCATAACTGGTTTTAAAAGGTGAATACTCTGTTCGTTTGAAATATTACGATAAAAAACACACACTATTTGTAACCCCCACCACTTACTTTGATAAAGAGACGTTTCAGGCTGCCCCTCCTGGCCTCTCCCACGTGAAGAAAACGGTTCAACATAGCAAGTTCTCAGATTAACAAAAAATATATTAAAACATCTTACATTCTTTCCACGACTGCATTAAAAAAAGGCTTCTTGAATACTTACAAGAAATATGAATTTTCTACATTTTCAAAAATTAATTCTAATTAGAAAAAACATTTTCAACAACACCTTTATGAGCTAGAGTTGTAACAAAGAAAGACCCGCTGGTCTCACACCAAGTATTTGCCTGCGTCTGAGAGCAAAGTTCTTAAATGAAGCAATTCACGTGTCTGTCATTACTCTACCTCCTAACATTTAAAATAGTCACGCGAGCGGAAGCATATTTTTTGACCACCAAAATAAACTCTTTCGGCCTGACGCTGTGAAGGTACAGTATAAAAAGTAATAGAAAAACCAGAACTGCATTATAAATGTTTTTGGTTCAAAATTTTATTTGAAATCCTACGTTCCTGGCCTAGACAAAAACGGGAACAAGACAAAACGTGGCAATTTTCAAAATCTAACAGATATGCCGAGCGTGTATTTAGATCAAAAATATTTTTTACTGATTAACATTATTAAAAAATCTTCAAAAGTGTAGCATAGAGGTTCAAGTCCCGGGATACCGAATTTGTGACGCCTAGATGGCGTGTGCCGCGGCACTGTCACACGTACTGTAACAGCCGGAAGCAGGGATCGCTCTGAGGGAAACCGTCTTTCGGAGCAGGTGTTCAGAATAAGCGCACGTTACACGGGGAACTCATCTAATGAACAATAGTCCATCCTGATGTTCCAGGGAAAATCATATGCTTTAATCTTTCAAATGCATAGACTTCTTCAAGAAAACGTAAAGACGGCAGTCATCGGGAACTGTGACTTCATTTTGTCTTCCTTCCTCCATCACATTTAAGTCAGAACAATAATAGGAAGTGTCCACTCAAAAATACTTTGGGACTTGAGATAGTTTTCACTTGAAAAAGAAGAAGAAAAAAAAGGCGAAATTTCATATGCAATTTCTCTAACCTACAAAGTCAGTTACTATTTGACAGAAACGCGTGTTTCAGTAAAAAGCTGGGCGTGTCTCTCCGGCCGCTGGTACGGAACGTGGGGTATGAGACCGAGGCCAGAAATCTCTGCGGCGGCAGGACCCGGGGAAACACTCGGCCAATCACTTCTTACTCACTGTCTTTTTATTTGAGGGAACGGCTTGCAAGAAAAATTGACAAGCGTGGGAGTCTTCATCCAGAGCGCGGCCTGACGAGGATTTTGTAGTTTCGACAGCATCTCCACTTGTACACACCTAGCGCCCCTCGCTCCTGCGGGTGAGGCCGTTTTCCCTTTAGCAACACCCACTGAACTTCGGGCGGCACCGACCGAAGGCCTTTTAATTACAACTTAATACAAAATAGAAAAAGAAAAAAGAAAAAGGAAAAGAAAGAGAAAAAAAAGCAGCCCAAAGTCAGGGCCAAATTAGGTAGCGGAAACTCATTTTGGACCCTTGATAGTGCTTTCAGACGGATCTCTGAGACACGAGAGCAGTGACTCAGCAGAGCGATGGCACGGGGGACGCCTTCCCACGATAAACTCCGACAAATTCTAACAGAGATCCTCACGAGACAGAGGCAGGAAACGGCGCGGTAAACACTGTTCTCGGGGCGCGTGCACCTCGGTGCGCTGTTTCCCCGGCTTCCCGGCTCCGGGCGTCAACGGCGACTCCGGGCCCGGGGCCTGGGACCCACGTGTGCAAACGTGCGTCCGTCCCCCCATCTGTTACACCACCGTGGCCAAATTCGACAGCGGCGAGCGCCTCGTGCCACCTCTGTTTTCTGTCCCAAGTGCACTCGGATCTTCCCTTTGTGGCGGCGTGAAGTCAGAGGACGCCCGGCTCGGCAGGAAAAGCTGGACGTGCACACGGAGCTCGGAGCAGCAGCTCTGACCACAACGCTGAGCGAGGCTGAGGCTTCTGTCAACTTAGAGGCCTTCCGGAAATCCTCGTGTTCTCATTTCCCAAATCTTCCATCCTTAATTCTATTAAGTGACCCAAGAGCAAGTTTTTATTATTTTATAAAAATCTAAGTATTACTATTGCTGATTTAAATTTCTCACATCTTTCGTACAAAAAAATGTCTACGTGACCACAAAATACCAAATATTTATTGTTATCAAGTGTCAGGATAACGTATTACAGTTGAGGCTTCTTGTTTTATTGCTAAAGTATCCTAAGATCTAAGTCAACACTGCAAACTACCCCACTTCCTCCTGAGAGCTGTGGGCTTCAGGACATGGCTGAGATTTAACTGGAACTTAGGTGTCTGGTATAATCAAAAGAAATACTGAAATAGTATTTCACGGCCTGCAAATCAGTAAAAACCCAAAACAACCTCCAGTGAACGAGTACACTGACACTGTGGGGGGAGGAACCATGCAAACGACCGGGACCGATCGAATTTCGACACTGATGAAGTCAGGCTGTCGCGTGGCAGTGAGGTCCAAAGCACAACATGGGTTAGTTTTCCTAAGCTGAGTCGGGACTTTGCTAATTAACATCAACTCACCTCATACCTCAAACTTCTATTCAAGCATAACAATTTCCAACCTTTATTATTCTCTTTCTTCCAAAAATACTTTGTTTCTTACGCACGTCTCACCATTTGGGTGGAAACCCGGAGACGGCCCCCCCCCAACCCGCTTCGGAACCGGGCGAAAAGGGACGGCCCTTCAGTTGTGGCTCTGTTCGTGACTCCAAAGACTGAAGGCGGTCTTGAATGTCCTGTGGCACAGCTTACACATGAACTGTCTCTTGAACGTGATGGCCGAGAGGGGAGGGGCGTGGTAGAAGAGCGTGTCGGACTCCTGGGGCGCGAACAGTTTCTCGGCGGCCGCGGCGGGGCTCTCGGCCGCGCCCGTCGGGCTGTCGGGCTCCAGAGGCTGGATCTTGGGCAGCGGCGGGGGCGGGGGCAGCGGGGGCGGGGACGGAGAGTTTGTGGGCGCAGGGCAGGCCTCCGAGTCCTTGTGCGCCGGCTCCTCGGCCGCCTGGGACATGTGGGACTGGAAGTGGCTCCAGAGGCGGAAGTTGGTGCGGAAGGCTTTGTTGCAGACGTGGCAGATGAAGGGCTTCACGGAGCACAGCAGCTCCTGGTGCCGCTCCAGCTGCTTGTGCGCCGCGAAGGTCTTGCCGCACTTCTCGCAGGGCCACAGGCCGCTGTCCTTGCTGGGGCCCGCGTCCTTGGCGGCCGCGCGGGCCTCGGGTGCCTCCTCCTCGGCCTCCTCGGCGGGCTCCTCCTTGACGTGGATCCTCAGCTGCCTCGAGAGGCTGAGGTCCTCGGGGAGGCAGGGCGAGTCCTCGGAGTCGAAGTTGGCCTGCTCGGAGCAGTCGCTGAACGCGGCGTCGTCCTTGGCGGCGGCGGCGGCCGCGTGGTTGGCTTTCTGCGGCTCGGCCGGGGCCTGCGGCCGGGCGGCGGCGGCGGCGGCCGTGTCGCCGTTGTGGTCCAGGCCGGGCGGGGAGAGGCGCCCGGCCGGCGCCATGGTGTTCTGGTTGTGGACCTCGACCTGGTGCCGCCAGATGCTGAAGGAGGACTTGAAGGTGCGCATGCACTCGAGGCACGTCAGCTTCTTGTACTCGCAGTTGCCCTCGTGCTCCCGCTTGAGCTCGGGCGAGAAAAACCTAAGGCTGCAGTAGGGGCACACGGTGGCGTTTCGGCACAGCCGCTCGTGGCTTCCTTGCTCTAGAAGAGAAGAGAGCGCAGCGTTACAGAGGCGGCACTGGTAACCCTCCTTGCTCTCTAGCGGGCTCCCGAGAGAAACGGGCTCTCTGGGCTTAGCAGCTCTGCTGACGCCAGCGGGCTTTTCTCCCGGGTGCATCTTTATGTGCTGCTTGAACTGCGAGAGAAAGCGGTAGGCCTTCCCGCAGTAAGTGCAGACGTAGGCTCCTTTGGCTCGCGACCGCAAGTTCCTCTTGATGGCTTGGGCCTGGGAGCCACTCTGCGCCTGAAAAGCGGGCTTGCCGCGCCTCAGCTTAAGGATCAGGGCCTTCTTAATCTCTCGCTCTCTCACTATGTCAATGAGCTTTCTCTGGAACTTCTCGTCCAGCACGGCGTGTGAGCTAGAGGCCGGCGACGGGTTCCTCACCACGCCGTGCTGGGTCTGGCAGTGCGTCCACACTTTGAAGTTCGTGTGAAAGCGCTTGTGGCAGATGTCGCAAGCATAGGGCTTCTCCGGGTTGTGGTACATGTTAGTGTGCCGGTGCAGACCTGCTGTGGACCTAAAGATCTTAAGGCAGTGTTTGCATTTAAACTTTTTGTTTGGTCTCGTTCCCTCCAACTCACCAAATTCCTCTTTATTCAAGTCAGAATCTGGAAACTCGGCATCGGGGAGAGGAGGGCTCGAGCCCTCCTCCAAGTTCTGTTCGGACACCGGAGACCCGTGCTCGCCCTCCTTTACCTTCTTGAGCGGCAGTCTTCGGTCCGCCTGGAACCTCCTTTTGGCCGGGAGCCTGCTCATGTCTTTTTGGTCGTCTTCGGTCTTCAGGGGGAGGTCTCTCGTGCCGGACGACGCGGCCGCCGGGTCTCCCACGGTGACGCGGATGATGTCGGAGGGGTCCAACAGCGGGCTGCGGGGCTCCGTCTTGACCCGCACCTCCGTCACGGCAGGCTCGCCCTCCCTGTCCGTGGACTGAGAGGCGCTGAAGGACCTGAGGCGGTGCGGCTGGGGCGCCGCAGTCTGGTCGCGGGGGGCCGACTTGTCGCCGCACTCTTTCAAAGAGGGCTTCTGTGACAGGGCGCAGAACACGTTCGCGGGCGCCTCCCCGGACGCTGCAGACGGCCCCTGGGAAGACTTGAGGTCTATGGAGGGCGAGTAGACAGGAACCTGGCTGTCCATGGACAGCGACCGTCTGAGGAGACTCTTCACCAGCGGGCCACTCCTGTCGATGCCCTGCTTTCCGGAACCAGAGCCGCCGGACGGGACCACCAAGCCCAGCTTCGAATAGTAGAGCAGGTTTCTGTCTTCGCCCGGACCGCTTCCTTCGGCAGTTTCCTTCAGCACGTAGGGGGTCTCTGACGCGCTGCGAAGAGCCAGGACGGGCGGGCGCGGCCTCTTCAGGGCCAGCTCTATGGCTTTTCCTTTGGGAAGCTGGCCGCTCTGCCCCGGCTTCTCGTCCGCGGCCTCTCTGTCCTGCGGCGGCCGGCAAGGCGGCGCCGCGTTCCTCTTCACCAAACTGCTTCTGGGAGGATCGTCCAAAGACCCGGAACGCTCCAGAGACTTTGTGTAGCCCACAGAACCATCTTTGGGCCAACTCTTTTCGGCTACTGACAGCGCGTGAGGCGGTTCCGCTGGCTTTGGGACGTGGGGCTTACCGGTGCTGGTCTTGACCGCGAGGCTGGGGGAGGGCCGCGGAGTATGGCTTAGGTCGGGCTGATTCTGACCAACGTTTTTGCCTTGTGCTTCGTTTCTGCTTTGACAAACGATGACACTTCTCTTCTGAGAATTGTTTTCATCATCTTCTATGAATATCTTTTTCCTGTTGGGACACGTGGGAAAGGGGGCTTGAGGGGTTTTCGAGACGATGTTCGTCAGAAAGGAAATCCCGAGGCTGTAGCCCAGCTCCTGCACGGCGGCGAGGCTGCTTTTCTCGACAAATAAAGATGAAGAATAAATGTAGTTCAAAACATTATCGAAAGCATCTGGTTCACAAAAATCGAGCTGAAACACAGTCTGTGACTCGGTCTCCTTACTGGTGAATAAGCTCTGGAAGTATTCGCTGCTGGCGGCCAGCACGTTTTTGTGAGCTCGGAACTTCTGGTCCCCGACGATCAGCAGCACGTCGCAGAGCTGCCCCCGGAGGCGCTCCTCGTTGAGTGCGCTGAGGAGGGAGATGGCGTGCGCCGGGTTGATGTAGTGCAGCAGCCCCTCCATCGCGGACTCGTCTGGAAGACAAAGTGCGGGATCACCGTGAAAACCGCGCCGCCGGCTCGCGCGGGAGCGAATGCGCCTCGGGCAGGGCGCGCTCGCTGTCTTCTCCCAGGTGCCGGTGCCCCGCAGGCTGCAGGCAGGCACAAACTCTCCCTTCACCACCACGGGAAACCGGAGAGAGCCAGCCTCGTGGCTCCCGGAGCCCACCGATCACGGAAGCCGAGGGGCTTCAGGACTGAAGACGGCGCCACCAGCAGAAGGCTGCTGCGACTCGGCCGCTATGCAGAGAAGCCGTACCGGAAATTAAAGGTTTATTATATACGGTTCTTCCCATTCGATGTTCGGTTCTATTCCTTTTCCCTCAGAGAGTAAGTACGAAGGATCAGAACTCCCGAGTCTGTAATTCTGAAAACAAAGTCAGTCTTACTATTAGACATATTTATACACAATGTGAACTGTTATAGCCGGGTTGCAAAGGGGTGGCCGCACCAGACCTTTAAAAATAGGCAAGAATCCAGGGCGTCTGGGGGGCTCAGCCGGGTAAGCGTCCGACTCTTGATTTCGGCTGAGGTCATGATCCCAGGATCGTGGGACCGGGCCCTGCGTCCCGCTCCTCGGTGCGCATGGAGCCTCTTTCTCCCTCATGCGCTTGCATGCTCATGCACTCGCTCTAAAAAAAATAAATAAAAATAGGCAAAATCTCACTCACTGGTCACCACTGTGGCAGTGTCTAGCAACGGTTAGAAATGTTAAACGACAGAAGAGCTTGGCTTCTGTCTTATGCTAAACACCCTGCAATCTCCTGAACACTATTTTCTTATCAAATCACATTCTCCACAACAGCACAGAGGAAACTCAGGCCTGATCTAAATTTAATCATTACTAATTGTAAGTTAAATGGTCCGAATTCGGATCTCTCTGCAACTCTCTTTCAATCTAAAGGTGAGACTAGAAAAGGCCAACTCTGGGCACAGGCGTGGGCAGAGACGCCAGGCTGAGAGGCTGCCTCCTTCCTGCCTGTCAGCTAGCCCCTCTGGGTGTCGGGTCCCTCACGTGAAATACGGGGTACTGTGCCCTTCTTTAGGGCTGTTGTAAAGATCGGATGAGCTAGTGCCTCCTACACGGTAATCATTTAATTCGGCGTCAGAAAAGGGCCCATATTTGCGCCACCCACGCTCTCGATGACGGGAGAGCCGTTTCACACACAGACGACGCAGTCAAAGCTGACCCTTCACCTGGGCTTCTGAGACTGTAACGCCTCACCTCTGGTTTGCTGCAGTGTCTTCTTTAAAATAGCGATGGCGCAGGGCACCTGTGCCTCAGTTGGTTAAGGGTCCAAACCGGCTCAGGTCATGGTCTCACAGTTCATGGGTTCGAGCCCTGTGCCAGGCTCGGTGCTGACAGCTCGGAGCCTGGAGCCTGCTTCAGATTCTGTGTCTCCCTTTCTCTCTGCCCCTCCCCTGCTCATGCTCAGTCTTTCTCTCTCTCTCAAAAATAAGTAAATGTTAAAAAAACTTTTTTTAAATAGTTATGACATTTAGTTTTCAATGCATTCGGAGAACGCGGACTGTCGGTGCCAGTTTCCCCATCCTGCAGGGGCAGGTCGTGAATGTACCAAACCCGGCCCGCAGCACACTGGCAAGCTCTCCTCTGGTTTCAAGGCATCGGCTTTCTCCGGCCAACCGGCACGCGGGCTCCTCAGAGGAGCCCACAGAGTCTGCTGGCCCCAGCCGGACTCGCTGAACACGGCACACAAGCCGCTTGGCTGCTGTTCTGGCTCCGTTACGGTGCTGGCTCAATGTGACGGACTCGGAGACGCGCCTCCTTCCAGGGATGGCGCCAGGTAGGCGGCCTGTCCCCGAACGCAGGCTCTGGTCAGCGTGTACTGAGTTCCCATCATTCCTGCCTTCCGTCACTCCCTATCGATGGCAGATTCCAGCTCCTCTATTTGTGAGGGCTTGCCAGGGAGTTTCCCCTCCTCCTCCTTTCCCATTAGCCATTGAAACGTCTTCCTTAATCCTATCATGTCTTGCTAAAGGGCATTTATTTACAGGATGGGATGCGGATCCTCGTCACCTTTCACAAACATCAGCAGAAAAAGAAAAAAACTCGTAAGGCCACACTTACCAACTCTGTGCATAATGAATAGTCTTTAGGGCTAATAATTTTTGAGAAACGTAGTTCAAAAAAGCAACAGATGCAGAATTAAAAGCATGGACCAAGTATTTTTCAAAAGGATTTCTCGAAGTTACTTTGGTGGTGTGAAACCAGCAACTGGAAAAAAGGTAAGCGACTGGGACAGAGCAGAAAATGCCAGAAGGCCTCCGAACAGCCGGGCTGCAGTTTCACGCGCTCGCGTCCTCACACGGAAGCACGTGCACTGCGCTCCCTCCTCCCAGGAGTCCGGCCAGGACAGGGGGGAGGTCAGTCTCTGGGGCTGCTTCCCCCACTGCAGAACGGGGACAGCAGCGGGCGGGCGGCCCAGAGGAGAAAACGGTGCTGTCCCTTACTGAGCACCACAGCACACCACAGACCGTGCCCGAACGTGACAGGCAGACACTCACTCATTCCACACAATGCCATCTGAGGAGGGCTGAAGAAGGCAAGGAGCCACGGCAATCACCGAGGGCTGGGCACTGTGGGCGCTGTGGGGGGGGGGGGCCCAAGTGGCAGCAGGGCTGTGTGGAACCGCGGACTGCAGGGCTGAGCGGACTGCAGGAAAGCTGAGCTTTCTACCAGAAGAGAAACAGGCAGTTGCTCCAAGATTCTGAGCAGAAAAATGACAATGACTTGAATTATGTTTCAAAAGGATCCCTCTGGCTTTGTTGCTGAGAACGGACCATGGAATGCAGGGAAAGGGAGAAGCTGGGAGGCCAGGCTGACACCTGGGAGGCAGGTGACACGTGACGGCAGCCTGGACCTGCTGGGAGCCTGCAGCGGTGAGGCAGGGGAGACATGATGGCGCGTGCACCAAGGTGACAGAGGGGGAGGTAAAGGCAGTCGCCAGGACCTCTAACGGATGGCCCGTAGAGGACGAGAAAGTGAGGAGTCAGAGCTCCCAGAATCCCACTAGAAGGGCTGGAAGGACGTCCTTACTCGAGATGAGGTTTGATAGAAAAATTGGTTCGGGTTTTTTTCGGGAATTCAGTTTGAATTCTAAATGTGAGCAGGAGCCTTTTACCGGCATCCGCTCTTGCTCCACGTCCCCGACGACGTTTCCTGTGCTTCCTGGGGTCACTTCCCAAACAAACATCTTCTCTGAATTCTCGTCTCAGGCTCTGCTCGTGGGGGAATCCACACAAAGACACCCAGGGAACTTGAAACCACAGGCACAGGCTAAAGGAATGAGTGAGGACGAAACCACGGGAAACTTCCACGTCCCTGGCCACGCAGCAAACGCGACTCCCCACACCATCTGCACCCCACCGCTGCATGCCACCAACAACACTGTTCAGAAAAGCTTCCTTCCTCTGCTTTTCCCAAATTACCATGACCGCTGTTTTGTTCTAAGTCACTACTTCTGATCGCTTGAACCACAGGCTCCTATACTCTTTGAGCAAAAACATTTGGGAATCAGGAAAACATAAGTCCCTCAGCGTGGGGCCCTCGGAGAACTAATCGCTGTCCCTGAAAGCTGCTTAGACTATTCATTTGGCTACAGCTCCATTTAGAGTCCCCAGCGAGACCGCCTGCTCGGAAAGGGGCCAAGCAGGTGCAGTCCTGGCACGCCAGCATGGGACGCTGCTGCGGCGCTTCCCGTCCCACCGCCCCGAGCACTAGCTGGACACCCTGCTCGCTCTACCACACCGGACGTAACCCCGTTTATGCACTAACCCAGCACCTACAGCAACCCTGGGAGGTGGGCACCGCGATTATCTTAGAGACGATGAAACAGGCACAGAGGGTTAGTAACTTGGTCAACAGCCGAGCAGGCTTCACGCCAGGTGACCTCTGAACCCCTACGGCACTACTGTCGCTAGTGTTCTCCCTTAACTCCCACGTTACCAATGAGGACATGGAGACACTGAGAAGTCACCCACTGTACCCAAGGTGACCCAGTGAGGAGCAGAGGAGCGGGGCGAGCTGGGAGTCAGGTCCCAGAGCCTGGACTCAGTCATGACGTTACCCGTGTCTCCTAGCGTGGTACGGGTCTAGTCCGCGCTCGGCCAGGCTAGACACTGGAGGATGGAGGCCTGACAAGCACAGTCCCGTCTGAAAGACTGTGGCACCAGGACTGATGGGTCCGTCACCAGGCGCCAGGGTGCTGAGCACCATGCAGGACGCAGTGCGGGTGAGGGCGTCAGGTGCAGCTGACCGGGGGCTCAGGGACGGCATTCTCCAGAACAAGCAGGGGTCGGAAACCTGGGAGGAGTCTGGAAGGAAGGGTGAAGGGCATTTCAAGGACAAGAGACAGAGGAGACAGAGCGCCTGGCTGGAGCACGGGCTGCCCGAGGGGAAGGCACGTGACGGGGCTGCAGGGGGAAGGAGGCAGGAGGGCCCTGAGGGCTGAACGAAGACCACTCGAGGTCCTCGGAGGAGACGGAGCTCTTCTGGCCCGTCCAGTGGCCAGGACAAAGCCTCGAGGCTGGTGCAGTGCGGACTCCTCACCCTCCGGCTGAAGACCGTGTTTGTACCTTTGTAATTATTAAAACTCAAGACTGATGGACCCTTTCCTGGCCTAGCTGCAAACAGTTGACAGTTCGGGTTTTCGTGTTTTAAGGACAGCGGGTATACTTACTGGGTTTAACAGCGTAACTGGAAAGAGAAAGCGCTGCACTAAGAGTACAGGCCAAAGGCGGCTGGCGAGCACACCCGCCGGGCTTCCCGAGATGGCCAGCCAAAGCCTGCGTGTCGGGGGGTGTGCAGACTCGATGTCCACACCCCTTTGCTTTGCTGGCTCTTCAGCCCTCCCTCAGGTGAGGCCAGCTTTGTTGCTGAATCGACCGCCCCCTCCGTAATCTGCGGCGCAGGGGCCTCCGGCCTCTCGCGCCCGCTTTAACTGTGAACAGCCAGGACCTCTGCCACGGAAGACGGTGCGTCGCGAATTCGAAAGCTCTCACGTGTAGTTGCGCCACCCTCCACTCCCTTCCCACCGCTCGTCTCCACCTGACTCATCGGGGAAGAGCTCCTGCTGCCGCTTTAGTCATAGTGAAAACCCTTGGCGCTCTTAAAAGGAAAGTGGGTGGAACGTGGACGAAAAGAGCCGTTGAGATGGCCAGAAGGAGCGGGGTGGAACTCCCCCAAGGAAAGCCGGGTTCTGAAACAGGCCTGGGGCGCTCACCACTTGGATCCTTGCACACAAGAATCTTCCCAAACTCTGCCCGAATTGTTCCTATTTCATGTTGTTTCCTGAAATTTCAAAATGAGAATCTTTGTGATTAGACAATTCCTGGAAGTCTCGGCTCCCGGAAAAGACGTTCCAATCGGTCTGCTGCTCTCCAGCCCTGGCTCTGCCGCTGGTTAGGCACACAACCTGGGGACGGTCCCCTGACCTTTCTGAGCAGCAGCGTCCTCGCCCTGCGAGACGGAGCTAACGCTACCTGCCACACGGGAGTTTCAGGACGAACAAGAGGCACCATTTGCAAGCTCCTAGTGTACGGGGTGCTTCCTACGTAGCAAGCAAGCGCTTTACTTCCCTCCTCTCTTCCTTTCCTGAACGCTTATGGTCCCAAGTGTCATAAAAGGTAAGAGATGCCGGCCTGTTGTCCGGCAGCTCACGTCTCGCAGGAGGACAGAGACACAGAAAAGTAAACAGAGTGAAGGATGCGAACGGTGCTACGAGAACAGGATTTCGGGAAGCAGTTACTTGGGCCGGAAGGTGGCAGGGTGGGTGAGCGCACGGTGGGGACATCAGAGACGACCTGGGACTCACCGCTTGGCTCTCGTAAGAGCGAAGGCTTCGTTCTTCCCATTTCTACTACAGACACTTTCCAGAAACACAGGTCTGACTGTGCCAGGGCTTTAAACACCCCTGCAGGGGGTGGGGAGGGGGGAATCCCACCCCCCCCCCAGCACCGCTGCAAAGCCCTTTACAACGGAACCACAGAAATCTGTTTCATACCAATACCTCGGATTCCTTAGGTACTAGATGCCAAGAGAAGTGGGGATTCATATCTTAATAGAAATTGATTCAATGCAAATAATTTCTTCTCTACACCAACGTTAGGTGGAGTTGATTTTTAAGCGGATGGAGGGAAAGGAGACAATTTTGCAAGCGAGCATTCTTGTGATGTGAACAGGACGCAAAGTAAAAGGAAGCACTCGCATACGGGGCACCAGGGGGTACATGAGGGGCCCAGAGGGGAGACGGAAGGGACCAAAACAAGTTCACTGATTGTCATGTCTTGGAGGCTAAAACTCAGGCTGGTGTTGGAGCTAAGATACGTTACAAACCAAGGCTGCTGCTAGACCGGCCCGTAAAAGCCTCGGTGGCAGTTCCATAGGAAAACGTCTCTTTACATCCACACCCGAACCGAACTCTGGGCACAGAGTCCTCTGGAAAGGTGGGGGCCGCTTCCATAGCCCCAGCCATTGCAGCAGAGGAAAGAAGCAATGCACGTAACACAAGCAAACAGTCAGAAAAGCAAAGCGTCTACCCTGGACTCTGGCACACGAGCACACACACACCGTGCAGCCCCAAGCCCTCACCTCTGGATCAGAGGCGACTCTCCAGGAGATTTTATCCCTCGAAGGAGACAAGAATGCTCTCGGTTGGGTGCTACACCCCTTGGTGACAAGGCAGGGATCGGAAATCCTCTAAGGCGCCTCAGATCTCAGAGCCGGCCTTCTCTCATCTGACCTGTCCCGAGCAGGAGGGCCACTCCCGTGGGCCCCCTGTCCCCTTGGGCCCCCTGTCCCCCAGAGAGGGGCTGACTTGGAACGAGGACGTGCTCCCTCCGGCAGCGCAGCTCAGGCCCTCGCGGGGCACCTCGGGCGCAGAGCGGCCTCTGCTCGGGCCTCCTGCTGGAAGAGTCCCCCTTGTCCCCGAGCGCGTGCGTGCGTGCGTGCGTGCGTGCGTGAGCGCGTGCGTGCGCGGGCGGCTCTGCCCCAGCTCAGGGGCAGGCACACGACCAAGGCCAAGCACACCGGGACCTCTCTCCCCGGAACACGAGCCTGCAAGAACCGACGAAGGAGGCAAGAGTGGAGATGGCCAGCTCTGCAGGGCCCTGAAGACGCAGCGTGCCGGGCCCTGTACCCACTGCGCCAGTCACCTCCTCTCCGCACCTCCTGGCCCGGTTCCTTAGCCTGTCCTTAAAGCTCAGCAGCAGCCCTGCCTCTCTACAACGAATTCCTCTTTCTACTCAAGCTAGGCTGTCAGTTTCTGTTCTTGCTCTTAGAGGCCCCGAACTGGTGCTTCCAAGTGTTACTCTTCCTGCCATCTCTCCAGGTCCGTCCCTTACAGTCCTGCGGCTGCGGAGCCTCCTGGAACAGCTTCGAGCACCCGTCGGGCACACACACTCGGGAATACTACTATTAATTCAATTTAGTTATTTATTGAGCTATTATGTGCAAGGCATGTTTAGACATGCCTGAAATATAGGGGTGCACAAAACAGACAAGGCCTCCGCATTCTAGTGGGGTAAATCAGA
>PITB01021406.1:0-29104 GCA_004024585.1 Paradoxurus hermaphroditus
CTTGTTTCTTGAGATGGGCCTGGATTGCAATATATTTCCCTCTCAGGACTGCCTTTGCTGCGTCCCAGAGCGTTTGGATTGTTGTATTTTCATTTTCATTTGTTTCCATGTATTTTTTAATTTCTTCTCTGATGGCTTGGTTGACCCACTCATCTTTTAGTAGGTTATTTCTTAGCCGCCATGTTCTTGGATATTTTCCCGGCTTTCTCCTGTGGTTGATTTCAAGTTTCAAAGCATTGTGGTCTGACAGTGTACACGGTATGATCTCAATTCTTTTATATTTATTCAGAGCTTCCCTGTGTCCCAGAATGTGGTCTAATTTGGAAAATGTACCGTGTGCAGATGAGAAGAACGTAAATTCCTTTGCTTCTGGATGAAGGACCCTAAAGATGTCTGTGAGGCCCATCTGTCCTAATGTGTCGTTCAGGGCTATTGTTTCTGCGGAGATTTTCTGTTTTGTGGATCTATCCAATGCTGAGAGTGGAGTGTTGAGGTCCCCTACTATTAGGACATTTTTATCAACGAGGTTGCTAATGTTTGTAATTAGTTGTTTTACAAATTTGGGTGCACCCGAATTCGGTGTGTAGATATTTACAATTGTTAGCTCTTCCTGCTGGATGGTCCCTGAGACTATTATATAATGTCCTTCTTCATCTCTTATGACATCGTTCATTTTAAAGTCTAATTTGTCTGATATAAGTGTGGCTATTCTGGCTTTCTTCTGCCTTCCAGTAGCATGGTAGATAGTTCTCCATCCCCTCACTTTCAATCTGAAGGTGTCTTCAGGTTTAAGATGAGTTTCTTGAAGACAGCAAATAGATGGGTCTTGTTTTTTAATCCATTCTGTTACCCTGTGTCTTTTGATTGGCGCATTTAGTCCATTCACATTCAGTGTTAATATTGAAAAATATGGGCCTACAGTCACTGTATTATCTGTAGGTTTCATGTTTGTAAGGCTGTCCCTGGCAGTTTGTGTTCTTTGCAACCTTGCCTTCATAGAATGCCCCTCAGGATCTCTTGCAGTGCCGGCTTATTTGTGATAAATTCTTCCAGTTTTTGTTTGTTGGGAAAAACCTTAATCTCTCCTTCTATTCTGAATGACAGGCTAGCCGGATACAGAATTCTTGGTTGCATGTCCTTCTTGCTCATCACATTGAAGATATCCTTCCATTCCTTTCTGGCTTGCCAAGTTTCTGTAGATAAGTCTGCTACTACCCTTATATGTCTCCCTTTATATGTTAGGGTTCTTTTGTCCCTAGCTGCTTTCAGGATTCTCTCCCTATCTTTGGATTTTGCCAGCTTCACTATGATGTGCCATGCAGAGGGTCTATTCAAGTTACATCTGAGGGGAGTTCTCTTTGCCTCTTGGATTTCCATGTCCGTTTCCTTCCTCATGTTGGGGAAGTTCTCAGTAATGATTTGTTCCAGAACCCCTTCGACTCCTTTCTCTCTCTTCTTCCTCTGGAACTCCTATGATACGGATATTGTTTCTTTTGAGTGCATTGCTCAGCTCTCAAATTCTCCTTTCCTGTTCCTGGATCAGCTTCTCTTTCTTTTTATCTGCTTCCTCTTTTTCAATAATTTTGTCTTCTAATGCACTAACTCTTTCCTCTACCTCTGCAATCTGTGCTGTGGCTGCTTCCAGTTTCCCCTGTATTTCTTCCAATGTCTTCTTTAATTCTTCCTGACCGTTTTTAAGGTCCTTGAACTCTTCCGCGCGGGACCACTTGCATTCATCTAAGCTTTTTTCAAGGCCAGCGATTAGTTTTATGATTATCATTCTATATTCATGTTCTGTTATGTTGCTTATATCTGTTTTCATTAATTCTTGAGCTGTCACTGCTTCTTGTAGATTCTTTGAGGAGAATTCTTCCGTCTCATCATTTTGGCTGGATGTGTTTTGGGTTGTTTCTTGAAGTTGCCCAGTGACTTGTGGAAATTCCTGTTTCTTCACATCTTCCTAACACTGGGGGGTTGAAAGGTGATTTCCAGAAAGATATGTCCACATCTTCATTCCCGGAAACTGTGGATGCTTCCTGGAGGTCAGCAAGACGAAGTCACGGCCAGGTGTCGGGAAAGTCAGAGGCCAGTCCCAGAAACACAAGAAGCCAGATCAAACCAGACAGATCAAAGAGGGCAGATGCCTCAACAGGTAACCCCTGACCAAATTCAGAAATAAGAATTCTTAATGTGTATGGACGCTATGTCTCCAAGAAGACATAAGAATTCTTAATGTGTATGCACCTAATAAATCAAAATAGATGAGGCAAAATACTGATAGAATCACAAGAAGAAATGAATTCATTATTGTAGTTCGAAATATTAACACTTCTCTATCAGTAATGAAAAGATCCAACAGGTAGAAAATCAGTAAAGACACAGTTGAATTTAACAATACAATTAATCAAATGGATCTAATTGACATCTATAGACTATTTCATCTAACAATATCAGATTAAGCATTCTTCTCAAGCTCACATAGAACATTCACCAAGGTAGACTACATTATGGACCATAAAATCACCTTAATGAGCTTTAAAAAAATAGAGATAATATTATGTCTATGCTCAGACTACAATGGAATTAAGCTAAAAATTAATGGCAGAAAGATGGTTGGAAATACCATGTTTAAAAACACACTTCTAAATAACACACAAGTCAAAGAAGAAATCTCAGGAAAAATTTTTATATATTTTGAAGAAAATGAAAATACAACTTACCAAAAATTTTTAGGATACAGTGAAGTCAGTGCTTACATGAAAATTTATAACATTGAATTCATATGGGAAAAAAATCTAAAATCAATAATCTAAACTTTCCCCTTGGGAAACTGGAAAAATAAGAGCAAATTAAGTTCAAAGTAAACTGAAGAAAAGAAATAATACAAAAGTAGAACAGAAATCAATGGAATTGAAAACAAGAACCTAATTGAGGAAATCAGCAAAACCAAAATATGGTTCTTGGAAAAGATCCATAAAATTTATAAGCTTCTAGCCAGCTAACTAAAGAAAAAAGAGAAAAGACACAAATTACTGTCAGAAATTAAATATAGGAAATCACTACAGATTCTATGGACATTAAAAGGATAATAAAGGAATATTGTGAACA
Source organism: Paradoxurus hermaphroditus (assembly GCA_004024585.1). Lineage (NCBI taxonomy): Eukaryota > Metazoa > Chordata > Mammalia > Carnivora > Viverridae > Paradoxurus > Paradoxurus hermaphroditus. Next base: position 3,109 of record PITB01021406.1, read on the forward strand.
ACTCTATGCCAAAAATTTGATAACCTAGATGAAATGGACCACTTCCTTGAAAGACATTATCTACGAAGACTCAAACAAGAATAGACAATCTGAATATGTATATATCTATTAAACAAGTTGGATCAATTATTAAACCATCCAAAACAGAAGAAAACAGGCTCAAATGGGTTTACTGGTGAGTTCTACCAAACATCTAAGGAAGAAATTATACCAATCCTCTATAATCTCTTCCAGAAAATAAAAGCAGAGGGAATAGTTCCTAAGTCATTCTATGAGCCCAGTACGAACATAATACCAAAACCAAGCAAAAACAGTACAAGAAAAGAAAACTCCTAAATGTATAAAGCAAACTCTGACAGTATTCAAGGGAGAAACACAATAGTAATAGGAGACTTTAATACCTCACTTTCAACGATGTACAGAAAAAAACAAATGATGTCGAAGACCCCTAGGCTCACCATCACTCAACAAAGGTCAACAATTAGCTATTCACAAACAAAAATAGTTCTGGGAGAGCCTAGAGTCACTTACGAAATATTAGCAACACAGTGGAAACAAAAAAGCTACAATAATTGCAATAAGAAAAGGAGGCCAACTTCATTTTGCCTGCATCATTCCACTCCACCACACCCCCACCCCCCGCCAGACCAGCATTATTCAGTGCCAAAAGGGAATTTCCCAGCTAAAGTTCCCCTCACCAGGGAAAAAGGTACAAGAGGAGCAACCAGCTTGTCCCACATTTTAAAGCATCACACAAAGGTTCTGCTTTGGTTTCACCCCACCCAGACCAGCAAAGCTCAGATGCATAGAGATGGCTAGGAACAAGGAAGAAAACCAGGAGCTATTAATAGTAGCCACAGAGAAAGAGTGTGGTGGCTCACAGAGACCAGTTCTGCAGACAAACTCAGCAGATTTCCCCACTAGTGAAACCAACAGCCAGCACAGATGCTATAGACTCCCTGCATATTTCACTGGCTTTTGCCCCACAGGTGTTCACAGTTGCAAATATCAGCCACCTGAGTCTCTCCCTGTTCTCTCCCCCAATCCTCAGCAGAGATGAAAATGGCACTGGCAGCCAACTCAGGCTTCTGTAGCTGCATGAATGCAAAATGCCAGCCTAAACATACACCCTCACCCCCACCACCATGCACGTGTTCACAGCCAGCCACTCAAGCTGTGCACCCACACACCACCACCCTGTCATCAGCCTCCACTACAGTGCACATGCCTAGGGGGAGAGTGAGTAGCCATAGGAAAACACACTGACAACGAGGATTTCCATAACTGCTTATAGGACCAGATTAGGTCCTGTCTTCTGCCACTGGCCTACTCTACTACACTCACTTATAGCTAAACCTTCAGCTGTGCACATGGATGCCACCAGCCTAATGCCTGTCATCAGACTCCACCACAGTACACATACTCAAAGAGAGAGTGTGCCACCACAGGAGAGCACTGATTGCTAGGGTCTCTGCATTTACCAATGAACCTATAGTTGTCCCTGGCCCAAGTTGCCTTGCTTCTTCTCACTGTTACATGAGTATTTGTAACCAGTCTTTGACAACTACACATCTACCTACAATCGGCTCCTCCAACTGAGTCTGTGCACATCACCAGCTCTGACCCCACAGCTGCCTGCCCTTGTCCCTAGCCACTGGAACTGAAGGCATCACTGAGGACCCCAACAGCCCTTGCAGCCACTGGGACCCCCCCACAGTATCTGCCAAGATGACACAGTTGTTGATGATGTAGACTCCAATGGCCCGAGCTGAAGAGACATCACACATCCCTGGACCTGGTGCTTTAACATGTCTCTGAACTTGGTGCCCTGTACCATTAGACATGGGGTCCCAGCACATCAGAATGCCCCCCCACCTGCACATGAAAAACTTCCATTCCAAAATTAGCCCATAAAATGTAGAAGAGATAACAGCTTCTTCAAATATACAGACACTTATGCAAGTCTAAGTGGATCAAGAAGAATCATAAAACATGATTCCAAGGAATACAGTAAAGATTCATTAACTACCACAAAAAAGGAGATCTAGGAATTTAAGAAATAATTCAAAATATATGTTCTAAAGATGCTCAGAGAGCTACACAAGAATATAAATAAATAATTTAATGATATCCAGTAAGCAATACAAGTACAAAAGGAGAAGTTCAATGAAGAACATAAGAAGATCAACAGAGAAAACATTTAAAAGACCTAACCAGAAATTTTGGAGCTGAAGAATACAATGAGTGAACTAAATAATTTAATAGAAAGCTTCAACACCAGTCTAGACCAAACAGAACAAAAAATTAGGGAGCTACAAGCCAAATCAATTGAAATTATCCAATCGTAGGAGCAAAAAGAAAAAATAATGAAAATAAATGAAGAAAGTCTATGGAACTTATAGGGACACCATCAAGAGAAATAATGATGCAACACTGGAGTACCAGAAGGAGAATAGTGGAAGGAAAAAGGGGTATAAAGGTTATTTAAAGAAATAAAGGTTATTTAAAGAATAATAAGAAAGAACTTTTCAAACCTGGGGAGAGATTTGGATAGCCACGTTTATCAATCTAACGGGTCACCTCACATTTTCAACTCAAAATGATCTTCTCCAAGACACATGATAATAAAACTAAAATCAAATCCAGAATTTTTAAATCAACAACAGAAAAAAATTTCTCTCCTATATGGAATCATCATAATGCTATCAGTAGATTTCTCAATGGAGAACTTGCAAACCAGGAGAAAAATGGAATGATATATTTAAAGTGCTGAAAAAAACTGGCAACCAAGAACACTTTACATACAAAGTTGTCCTTAAGAAATTAAAGTAGAAAAACTGGAAAGAGTTCTTCAAAGTGAAACAAAAGGATACACATTGGTAATATGAACACTTTTCAAAATATACAACATACTGGTAAAGGTAAGCATATAGTCAAATTAGTTAGCTTAGAATACTCTAATACTGTAATATGGCAGTGTGTTAACTACTTAACTCTACTATTAAGGTTAAAGTAAAAAGGTGTTAAAATTACCTGTAGCTAAACGATTTGTTAATGGATACACAACACAAAATAATATAGAGACATCAAAAACATTAAAAGGGGAGTAAAAGATTAGAGTTTTATATGACTGAAATTAAATTTCTATCAACATAAAATAGACATGTCTATATATGTATATATGACAGTTTGTGTAAGCCTCATAGTAACCACAAAAAAACTTAGTATAGATTCATAAAAGATAGACAAGGGTGTCAAAGCATACTACTAAAGGAAATCATCAATTCACAGAAGACAACAATAGAGGAAGAAAGAAACAGAGAACTACAAAACAGCCAGAAATAAATTAATAAGATTAGTAAATTCTTACCTACCAATAATTATGGTAAATGTAAATAGATTGACTTATCCAACAAAAGGCATAGAGTGGCTGGACAGATTTAAAAAAATAAAAGACACAAATTAAATGTTGCCTAAAAGAGACTCACTTCAGTTTTTAAGAACATACTAGAAATTCAAGATGAAAGGATTGCAAACGATAGTCCATGTCAATGGAAACCAAGGAGAGCAGGAATTATACTTCTAACAGACAAAATAGACATTAAGCCAAAAATGGTAATAAAAAGAGACAAAGATTGTAATTACATAATAAGGGGGTAAATGCATCGAGAAGATATAACAATAAAGTAGAGGAGGAAAAATAGAAAAGATCAACGAAACTAAGAGTTGGCTTTTTGAAAAGATAAAATTGGCATACAGTTAGCTAGACTAAGTCAAAAAAAAAATGAGAGAGGAGGGTTGCCTGGGTTGCTCAGTCAGTTAAGCGTCCTACTTCAGCTCAGGTCATGATCTCACAGTTCATGAGTTCAAGCCCCACATCGGGCTCTGTGCCGACGGCTCGGAACCTGGGGCCTGCTTTGATCCTGTGTCTCCCTGTCTCTCTCTACCCCTCCCCTGCTCCTGCTCTGTCTTTCTCTCTCGAAAATAAATATTAAAAAAAATAAATTTAAAAAATGAGGGAGGATTAAAATAAATAAAAACAGAAATGAAAGAAGAGACATTACAACTGATACCACAGAAAAACAAAGAATCATGACAGACTACTATAAACAATTACATGCCTACAAACTGGATAACCTAGAAGAAATGGATGAATTCCTGGAAACACAAACCTTACCAATTCTGAGAGGAAGATGGTGGCAGAGTAGGAGGACCCCAGGCTCACCTCCTCCCATGAAAACAACTAGATAAATATCAAATCATCATAAATACCACAGAAATAGACCTCAAGACTGACAAAACAAACTCCACAACTAAAGGGAGAGAAGCTATCATATCAAAAAATGCAGAAAGTGCAGAGACATTGTTTAGGGGAGAAACAGATCAGAGGTACTGCGAGGGGGAGAGAGCCGTGGTTGCTGAGAAGAGTGAAAGAGAGAAGCACAGAGGGGAAAGCATAAGGAGGAGGTTTCCCCAAAGCCATTGGCTTAGAAAATAAGAGGGGCCGAATTTCATAAATTCCTGCAAATAGCAGGGCTTAAAGCCTAGAGATTGAATGGTCAGCAGACTTGGCTAGGATAGAGACCAGAGGGCACTGCTCTGCTCCTGGAGACAAGGCAGGCAAACAACCCAGGAGCAGATAGTGTGGAAACAGTGAAGAACAACTGGAGCACACAGTGGGGAGATTACTTGCTCTTGGAGGCATTTCTGAGAAGCAGTGTTCATAGAGACACTTATCCAGGGACAATGGAGCTGGCTATTTCCCTCCCCTACCCCTCAGCATAAACATAGAACCACCTAGGGGAAGTAGCACAGCATGGCACTGGCTGCCTAACTTGCATACACTAAAGCCCATCCCCCAACCCCCTACCTCCTTGTTCTGGTGGAACTGCCCTTCTCAGTCATGCTTGCAGTCCCAGTGCAATGGGTCCCTCCCCTAAAAGACCAGCACAAACCCCTGCCCACACCACGCTTCCTGAACAGAGAGTTCTGAAGGGCCTTAATACTGCTGGAGGTGGTGTCAGGTCTCATTTCACAAGCAGACTAGAGCATACCTAGTTAAAACACCACATTCAGGCCAGGGACCAAATACTTACCACAGCAGGCAAGGAGATCCTCTGAAGGTGACTGCCCTAAATGACAGAGCTGCTAAAACAAAACAGCAGAATGTACGCAGCACACACTGGAGATAATCCCCGAAGTAACAGGCCCTGGGCATTACACAACCTCTTCTTTATAAGGCCATTACTCTGAGAAGCAGGACACAACTGGATCTTCTAACACAGAGAAAAAGGGGGAAACTTGGACAAAATGCGAAGATGGAGGAATTTATCCCAAATGAAAGAACAAGATAAGGCCACAGCAAGAGATCTAAGTGAAACAGATATAAGTAACATAGCTGATGGAGAATTTAAAGCAATGATCATAAGAATATTTACTGGGCTTCAGAAAAGAAGACATCAGTGAGACCTTTACAACAGAGATAAAAGAGTTAAAAAAGAATCAATCATAGATGAAGAGTGTAATAAACGAGATTAGAAACAGGCTTGATGGAATGAAAAAAATTGAAGATTTCCAAGACATGGAAAGATATTTCAAGCTCATGGATTGGAAGAACAAATATAGTTAAAATGTCTATACTACCCAAGCAATCTACACATGTAATGCAATCCATTTCCAAATAATACCAGCATTTTTCACAAAGCTAGAATGATCCTAAAATTTTTATGGAACCACAAAATACCCTGAATTGCCAAAGTAATCTTGAAAAATAAAAGCAAAGCTGGAGACATCACAATTATGGACTTCAAGTTATATTACAAAGCTGCAGGAGCGCCTGGGTGGCTCAGTCAGTTAAACGTCCAACTTTGGCTCAGGGCATGATCTCATGGTTTGCGAGTTTGAGCCCTGCATCAGGCTCTGTGCTTACAGCTCAGAGCCTGGAGCCTGCTTCAGATTCTGTGTCTCCCCCCTCTATGCCCCTCTCATGCTAATGCTCTGTCTCTCTCTGTCTCTTAATAATAAACATTAGAAATATTATTTAAAAAATTTTAAAAAGCTGTAGTGAGCAAAATAGTATGGTGCTGGCACAAAAATAGGCACATCAATGGAACAGAATAGAAAACCCAAAAATGAATCCATGACAATACAGTCAATGAATCATCAACAAAGCACAAAAGAATGTCCAATGGGAAAAAGACAGTCTCTTAAACAAATGACGTTGAGAAAACTGAACAGCAACATGCAGAAGAATGAAACTGGACCACTTTCTTACACCATACACAAAAGTAAATTCAAAATTGATTGAAGTCTTAAATATGAAACCTGAAACCATAAAAATCCTTGAAGAGAACACAGGCAGTAACCTTTTAGACATCAGACATAGTAAGTTCTTCATAAGTTCCTGAGGCAAGGAAAACAAAAGCAAAAATAAACAATTCAGACTATTTTAAAATAAAAATTTTTCTGCACAGTGAAGGAAACAATCAACAAAACTAAAAGGCAACCTATGGAATGTGAGAAAATATTTGCTAATGACATATTTGATAAAGGATTAGTATCCAAAATATATAAAGAACTTATAAAACTCAACACCCAAAAAACAAATAATCCAATTTAAAAACATCAGCAAAGACATGAATAGACATTTTTCCAAAAAAGACATATATATGGCCAACAGACACATGAGAAGTTGCTCAACATCACTCATCATCAGGGAAACACAAATCAAAACTACAATGAGATATCACCTCACACCTGTCAGAATGGCTAAAATCAATAATAAAAGAAACAACAGATGTTGGTGAATATGCAGAGAAAGTAACCCTCTTGCAGTCTTGGTGTGAATGCAAACTGGCGCAGCCACTGGAAAACAGTGTTCCTTGAAATTTTAAAAGTAGAACTACCCTACAATCCAGCAATTGCACTACTAGGTATTTACCCAAAGAATACAAAAATACTATTTTAAAGGGTTACAGGCGCATTATCCACAATAGAGAAGATAGTGAAGAAGCTCACATATCCATCAATTGATGAATGGATAAAAATATGGTATATATATATATACCATGGAATATTACTCATTCAATAAGGAAGAATGAAATCTTCCCATTTGTAATGATGTGGTTGGAGCCTGAGAGTATTATGCTAAGTGAAATTAGTCAGAGAAAGACAGATACCGTATGATTTCATTTGTATGTGGAATATTTTTTTCTAATGTTTATTTTTGAGAGAGAGAGAGAGACAGAGACAGAGTGCGAGTCGGGAGGGCCAGAGAGAGGGAGACACAGAATCCGAAGCAGGCTCCAGGCTCTGAGCTGTCAGCAAAGAGCCCGATGTGGGGCTCAAACTCACAGACTGTGAGATCATGACCTGAGCCGAAGTCGGACGCTTAACCGACTGAGCCACCCAGGTGCCCCCATGTGTGGAATTTAAGAAACAAAACAAATGAGCAAAGGGGAACAAAAATGAGAGAGAGAAAAAAAAATCAAGGAACTGACTCTTAACTATACAGAACAAACGGATGATTACCCGATGATTACCAGATGGGAGAGAGAGAAAAAAAAATCAAGGAACTGACTCTTAACTATACAGAACAAACGGATGATTACCAGATGGGAGGTAGGTGTGGGGATGTGTTAAATAGGTGATAGGGATTAAAGAGTGCACTTATAATGATGAGCACCAGGTGTATGGAAATGTTGACTCACTATCTTGTACGCCTGAGTGTAATATCACACTGTATGTTAACTAACTGAAATTTTAAATGAAAACAAAAACAAAACAAAAGGGAAAAACCTTCCAAGACTGAACCACTATGAGATAGAAAATCTGAATGGGCAGTAACAAGTGAGGCAAATGAATTAGTAATCAAACACCTCCCAACACAGAAACGCCCAAGACTATATGGTTTCGCTGGTGTATTTTAGCAAGCATTTAAAGCAGAATTAATTCCAATCCTTCTCAAACTCTTCCCAAAAAAATTTAAGAAAGAAGAAGAAGGAAAACTCCCAAACTATTTTACAAGATCATCTATCTCTTAACATCTATGAGATAATAGAAATACATATATTGGTCTGTGCTTCTGGTTCCTGATGCAGAGATCCTGAAACCCTTGTAATTTCCTAAGTGATATGAGCACAATAAACATCTTTTGTTGTAATATTTGGTCTTTGACCCTAGTTTCTGACACAGGGCTCCTGAAACCCTTATAATTTCCAGGGTAAAAGGAGTGTTTTTTGTTCTAATGAGGCAACTCTGGGTGGGCTGCTGGATGGCTCCTAGGTGAGGGCTGGTCACTGGGAAAGACCAAGCTATGATTAGAAGCTTAGAATTTTCACTCTTACCTCATTCTCTTGAGATGAGAGAAGGGCTGAAAATAGACTTCATGATGAATCATGCCTACAGGATGAAGCCTCCATAAAAACCCAAAAGTACAGAGTTCCGACATCTTCCAGTTTGGTGAACATGTGGTGGTGCTGGGAGAGTGGAATGCCCTTTCTCCATACCTTGCCCTACATATCTCTTCTATTTGGCTGTTCCTGGGTTATATCCTTTTACAATAAAATAATGATCTACATTAAGTAAAATGCTTCTGTGAGTTTTGTGAGCCACACTAGCAAATTAGTCAAACCCAAGGAAAAGGTCATTGAGGCCTCCAATCTATATATAGTATGTTGATCAGAAGCACAGGTGATAACCTGGGCTTGCAAATGGTATTTGAATTGGTGTGTGGCGGGGGGGGATGGTCTTGTAGGACTGATCCTTTAACCAATGGAATCTGATGCTATCTCCAAGTAAATAGTGTCATAATTGAGTTGAGGGGCGCCTGGGTGGCTCAGTTGGTTAAGCGGCCGGCTTCGGCTCAGGTCATGATCTCACAGTCTGTGAGTTCGAGCCCCACATCGGGCTCATGTGCTGACGGCTCAGAGCCTGGAGCCTGCTTCAGATTCTGTGTCTCCCTCTCTCTCTGCCCTTCCCCTACTCATACTCTGTCTCTATGTCTCTCAAAAATAAATAAACGTTAAAAAAAAAAAGAATTGAGTTGAATCCTTGGACTCCTTGCTGGTGTCTAAGAATTTCTTGGTGGCATAGGGAAATATCTCCACATATTTGGTGACCAGAAATGAAGTGTTTTGTGTTAGTAGTAAAGGTGACTCACAGGAAAGAAAGACTGTAGGGAAGATCTGGGTTTTTCCTTATACATAGGTAGAAACATTAGGTTTTTCCATTGTTATAACATCAAAGCCAGAAAAGGATATCACAAGAAAAGAAAATTACAGACCAATATCCCTGATTAACATGGATGTAAAAATTTTCAAAAACATGCTAGCAATCTGAATTCAACAGCACATTAAAAGGATAATACAACATGATATAGTTGGATTTATAGCTGTGATGCAAGAGGGTTCAACTATACAAATCAATAAATGTGATACACCACATAAATAGAATGAAAAATAAAAATCATGTGAGCATCCCAATAGATGCAGAAAAAAATCATAAAATTCTACATCCCTTTATGATAAAGATCCTCAACAAGTTGATTATAGAAGATGCAGGTTCAACACAATAAAGACCATATGATAAACCTATATCCAACATCATACTCCATGGTGAAAGGTTGAAAGTTTTTCCTTTAAGATTAGGAACAAGATAAACATGCCCTACTCTCACTATCCTTATTCAACATCACATTGGAAGTCTTAAACAGAACAATTAGGCAAGAAAAAAAAAACTAAAAGCCACCCAGATAAGAAAGATAGCAGTAAAATTGTCTTTGTTTACAGATGATACGATTTTATATATAGAAAATCCTAAAGGGCTTTTCTATATATAAAAGGGCCCCCCAAAAAACTGGTAGAACAAATTAATTTAATGAAGTCATAAGGATACAAAATCAGCATACAGAAATCTATTGTTTTTATACACTAACGAAGCATCTGAAAAAGAAATAGTGAAAACAATCTGATTCACAATAGGATCCAAAACAATAAATTTCTTAGGAATACATTTATCAAGGACGTGAAAAATCTGTACATTGAAAACTACTTTAATGAAAGAAACAGAAAAAAACACAAACGAAAAGATAGCCCATGTTTATGGATCAAAAGGATTCATATTATTAAAATGTTCATACTACCCAAAGCCATCTATAGATTTCAATAAAATCCCTATCAAAATTCTAATGTCATTTTTCACAGAAATAGAAAAAATCCTAATTACAAAATGAATAGACATTTTCCCAAAGAAAACGTACAAATGGTCAACATATAAATGAAAATGTGTTCAACATCATTAATAATCAGGGAAATGCAAATCAAAACCACAATGAGATATCATCTTACACCTGTTAGAATGGCTATTATTAAAAACACAAGGGATAAGAATTGCTGACAAGTATGTAGAGAAAAGGGAACTCTTGTACTCTGTTGGTGGGAAAGTAAATTTGTGCAGCCATTATAGAAAATAGCAGGGAAGTTTCTCAAAAAAAAATAGAGCTACCATGTGATCCAGCAATCTCATTTCTGGATATATATTCAAAGGGAATGAAATTAGGATCTAAAGGAGATATCTGCACTCCCATGTTCATTACAGCATTGTTCATAACAGCCAAATCATGGAAACAACCTAAGTGTCTGTCTACAAATGAATAAACAAGATGTGATGTATTGAATTCCACATAATAGAATATTATTAGGCCATGGGAAATAAGAAAATCATGGCATTTGTGATAACATGGGTGCACCTTAAAGGCATTATGCTAATTGAATTAAGTCAGAGAAAGACAATTTCTGTAGTGTCACTCATATGTGGAATCTAAAAACAATAGACTCATAGCAAAAGATGGTAGAATAGCCATTTACATGGGCCAAGGGGTGGGAGAAATTGGACAAAGACTAAAAGCCATCAGTTATAAGATAAATAAGTTCTGAGGATCTTGTGTACAGCATAGTGATTATAGCTTAACAATACTTTATTGTATATTGTATATTTGAAAGTTGCTATCGAGTACAGTTTTAATGTTTTAACCATACAACAACAACAGAATGGTAATTATGTGAGATAAAGAATGTATCTAACCTGTAATACTTGGAAGTATTAGAATGTTTTTAATCGTAGTAAAAAACATAACATAAAATTTGCCATCTTAACCATTTAAGCATGTACAATTCAGTAGTGTTAACTGTATTCACATTGTTGTGCAACAGATCTCTAGAACATTTTCATCTTGAAAAACTGAAACTCCATATCCATTGAACAACAACTCCCCATTTCTTATTCTCCCAGTAACCACCATTCTAGTTTTTGTTTCCATGCGTTTGACCACTTTAGATACCTAAGTGTAATCATACAGTATTTGTCCTTTTTAATGTCCTCGAGATTCATCCATATTATAGCATGTGACAGGATTTCATTCTTTTTAAGGTTGAGTAATACTCTATTTTATGTATATATCACATTTTGTTTATTCATCCATTGATGGATATTTGGGTTGCTTCCACTTCTTGACTATGAACATGGGCGTGACAATATCTCTTTGAGACCGTGTTTTCAATTCCTTTGGATAATATCCAGAATTGGAATTGCTGAATTATATGGCAATTCTATTTTTAATTTTTAGGGGAACTTCTATACTGTTTTCCATAGTGGCTGCATGTTCCTTCCAACTGTGCACAAGGATGCACATACACTCTGGGGCCATTTGTATATCTTCTTTGGAAAAATGTCTGTTCAAGTCCTTTGCACATTTTTAAATTGAGTTATTTGGGAGGTTTTTGTTGATGAGTTGTAGGTGTTCTTTATATATTCTGGATATTATCCCTTACCAGATGTATGATTCATAAGTATTTCTTCCTATTCCATACATTGCTTTTTCACTCTGATTCCTTTCTTTGATGCTCAGAAATTTTTACATTTTCTATACGAATGGCCAGTAAGAACATGAAAAAGTGCTCGATATCAATAATCATTAATACAAAATAAAACTACAATGAGACACCACCTCATATTCATTAAGATTGTTACTATAAAAAAACAGGAAATAACAAGTGTTGGTGAGGAATTGGAGAAACTGTAACCTTTCTGTATTGTTGGTGGGAATGTAAAATGGTGTAGCTACTTTGGAATAAAAAAAGTAATTTATAAACCAACTATTACACTTCTGGATATATATCCAACAAAAATTAAAAGTGGGATCTTGAGTTCATTTTTTGTATATGTTGTTAGGTAAGGATCCAACTTCATTCTTTTCCATGTGGATATCTAGTTTTCCCAGCACCATTTTGTTGAAGACCTGTATGATGAGTGATTTTTTATTAAAAACTATATATTTTCATATTATGTTATGGAGATACTTAGCAACTTGAAAGTTGCTAAAAGAAATCTTAAATATTCTCACCACAAAATAGAAATGATAAGTCTGTGAGGTGATGGAGGCATTAACTAACCCTATTGTGGTAATAATTTCACAATATATATGTGTCAAATTATCACATTGTATACATTAAACTTACACATTGTTATATGTCAATTATATCTCAATAAAGTTGAGAAAACTAAACATCATAGACTTTACACACAAAAAATGATCTATATAAGAAAAAACTTGATAAATTGTACTACCTTCATTCAAATTAAATCTTTTGCTCTGTGAAAAATCCTGTTGAAAAGTTGAAAAGACACGCTGCAGATTGGAAGAATATATTTGCAAACCACAAATCTAACAAAGGACTAGTATCTAGAATGTATAAAGTACACTCAAGACTCAATAGTAATAAATCAAATAGCCCAATTAGAAAATGCACAAAAGACATGAAGAGACATTTTATCAAAGAAGATATATAGATAGCAAATAAGCACATGAAATATATTCAACAGTACTAGCAATCAGAAAAATGCAAATTAAGACTACAATGAAATATCACTACACATATCTCAGAATGAGCAAAATAAGTCTCGACAAATTTTAAATGATTAAAGTCATACAAAGTATATTCTGTGACCAAAATGGAATTAAATTAGAAAAAGTAACAAAAGATTTCTGGAAAATCCACAAATATTTGGCAATTAAATAACACACTTCTAAGTAAATCAAAGATCAAAGAAGAAGTCAAAAGGGAAATTAGAATGTATTATATGCTAAATAAAAACAAAAATACAACATAACAAAATTTGTGGGATGCCACTAAAGCAGTATTTCCTTAGGGAAATTCTAGAGCACTAAAGGTGTTTCTTTTTAGAAAAGAAGTGCATTCTTAGAAAAGGTGCATTCTTCTTAGAAAAGAAGAATGATTTCCATACAATAACTTCAGTTTCCATCTTAAGAAACTAGAAAGAAAGAGGGGCACCTTGGTGGCTCAGCTGGTTAAGTATCAGACTCTTGGTTTCAACTCAGGTCATGATCTCATGGTTCATAGGTTCAAGTCCTGCATCGGACTCTGTGCCGACTGTGCAGAACCTGCTTGGAATGCTCTCTCTCTCTCTCTCTGCCCCTCCCCTGCTCGTACTCTCTCTGTCTCTCTCCAAATAAACAAATAAACTTAAAAAAAGAAACTAGAAAGAGAGCAAACCAAATCTAAAGTAAGTGAATGAAAGATATAATAAAGATTAAGTGTAAACAGAAAACAGTAAAATAATGGATAAAATCAGTGAAAGCAAAAGGTGGTTCTTGTTGAGAACAGGAATATAATTGATAGAATTTTGGCCAGACTGATCAGGAAAAATGGGAAAAGACACATATTACTAATATCAAGAATGAGAGTGATGATGTCACTAAAGATTCTGCAAAAAGGATGCAAAGGGAACATTATGAACAGCTTTATGACAATGGATTCAACAATTTAGATGAAATAAACAAATTCCTTGAAAGGCACAAATATCAAAGTCCATTGTTTCACTGTGATCTCATCTGGAGCTTTAGGTCCTCTTCCAGGCTCACTAGTTGTTGGCAGAATTTATTTCTTTGCAGCTGTAAGACTGAGGCTTTATTTTATTGCTGGCTATTGGTAGGTGACTCTCAGCTCCTAGAGAATAACTTCACATCTTTGCCATGTTGCCATCTCACATGGCACCTTATTTTTTTAAAACCAGCAGAATATCTGTCTCCAGTTCTGCTAAGACAAAATATCATCACAAGAGTGATTGTCCCATCACCTTTGTCATATAATACAACCTAATCAAGGTAGTGACTGTCATATCATTTTCATAAGTCTCTCCCACATTTAAGGGAGTGGGATTATATAGGACATATAAGGACATGTATACTACGAAGAAGAATTTGGGGATCATCTTAGAATTCTACCTACTACAATCAGGATGAAATAGATAAACTGACCACCCTACAACTGATTTTAAAAATTGAACTTGTAGTTAACAACCTTCTTGTAAAAAAAACTCCATCCAGGCTATATGGTTTCAATAAAGAATTATTCTAATAATTTGAGAAAATAATAATACCAATCCTACACAAATGTCATTTGCACAATGAAAACTATAAAACACAAGGCTCCTGGGTGGCTCAGTCAGTTGAACATCCAACTCTTGATTCTGGCTCAGGTGGTGGGATTGAACCTTCCGTCATGCTCTGCACTGAGTGTGAAGCCTACTTAACATTCGCTTTTTCTCTCCCTCTGCCACTGTCCCCTGCTCATGTGTGTTCTCTCTTGCTCGCTCTCTCTCTCTCACTTTTTCTCTCAAAAACAAAACAAAACAAAACTTTAAAACTTTGCTGAGAGAAATTAAGAAAGACCTAAATAAATTGAGAGATCTATTGTGTTCATGGTTTGGAGGATTCAATCATGTTAGATGTCAACTCTTTTCAAATTGACCTATAGATTCAATAAATGACAATCAAAATCCCAGCAAGATTTCTTTGTAAAAATTGACAAACTGATTCTAAAATTCGTATGGAAATAAAAATGACCTAGAATCGCAAAACAAATTTGAAAAAGAACAAAAATGCTCGACAAAACACTAACTGATTTCAAGATTTATTATCAAACTACATTAATCAAGACAGTATGTTATTGGTGTAAAGGTAGACAAATCAATGGAACAGAATAGAGGGCCAGAAATAGACCCACATATGGACAATAGACCATGGATAACTGGCATGTTTGGACATGTGAAAAGGTTTCAAGTGTAATTAAGTGAAGAAAGAAGAGTCCAATAAATGGTTCTGGAGCAATTGCATACTCACATATAAAAAATAAATTTCAATCCATAGCTTGTACTACATATATAAAAATCAACAAAATAAAATCATAGATCTAAGTATTAAATCTAAACCTATAAAGTTTCTAGAATAAAATGGGGGGGTGATCTGTGTGACCTAGTGTTAGGTAAAGATTTTTTATACCACACTAAAAGTGCAACCTATAAAAGAACAAATTGATGAACTGCACTTCATTAAAATTTAACTCTTCCACTCTTCACAGTTACCTACTATATTGTCCCATTTATATGATATTTTTGGGAAAAAAAAACTATAGTGATGAAGAACCAATCGATGGTTTCTGAGAATTACAGTGGAGGGTAGGGTATGACTCTAAAAAGATAGGACAAGGAAGATTTTGGGGGTGATGGAAATAACTATGGTGATTTTTATATGAAGCTATACATTTGCTAAAACTTATAGAACTGCTATAAACATCCATGTCCAGGGTTTTATGTGACCATTCATTTTCATTTTTCTGCGATAAATGTCCAGGAGCACATTCGCTGAATCATATTGTAGTTGAATGTTTAATTGGTTTTTTTTTAACTGCCAGTTTTCCACTTTATCTTTCATTCCCATCACCAATGAATAATTCACCTTCTCTGTTTCTTTTCCAGTATTCGATGTTGTCGTTTTTTAAATTTTAGCCATTCTGGTGTATAGTGCTATCTCAGCATGGTTTTAATATGCATTTATTTCCCTGATGGCTTATAATTTTGAACTTATTTTCATGTACTTATTTGCCATCTATATAGCTTCTTTAATAATATATCGCTTCAGGTCTCTTGCTCATTTTCTTCTTTTTTTTTTAAATTTTTAAACATTTATTTATTTTTGAGAGAGAGAGGGAAGAAGAGAGAGAAAGAGCATATGGGAGAGGGGCAGAGAGAGAGAGAGACACAGAATCCAAAGCAGGCTCCAGGAGCTGAGCTGTCAGCACAAAGCCCAACGGAGCTCAAACCCGCGAACGGTGAGATCATGACCTGAGTCGAAGTCAGACACTTAACCGTCTAAGCCACCCAAGTGCCGTCTCTTGCTCATTATCTAATTGGATTTTAGATAAAGTGTGTGTGGGGGGGTAGTTTGCAAATAATGCTGCAATAAATATAGGGGTGCATATATCTTTTTGAAATGGTGTTTTGTTTTTTGGGGGTAAATACCCCACAGTGGAATATGGTGTTTCTATTTTGAATTTTTTGAGTAAACTCAATATTGCTTTCCACAGTGGTTGCACCAATTTACATTCCCACCAATAGTGGATGAAGGTTCCCAGGAGTTTTTAATTTGTGCATTCAATTGCTTTAATAAGTATATGGCTATTCAAATGATCTATTTTATTTTGTGTGAGTTGTGATACTTAGGGTTGTTCAAGAAACTGATCCATTTTGTTTAAAGTGTCAAGTTTACGTCTTTAGAATTGTATGTGACAATTTTTTATTATCCTTTGGATGTCTGAAGTGTATGTAGTGATAGCCCCTATTTATTCCTGATATTGGTATTTAGTGTCTTGTCTCTTTTTTTCTTTGTCAGTCTTTCTAGAGGTTTGTCAATTATATTTAAATGTTCAAAGAACCAACTCTTTTCTCACCTTGAAACATTTTTAAAATTCTATTTTTATATATCTATAGTCATCACTGTTTTTTTATTTTCAGTTTCATTGATTTATTTTTTAAATTTTATTTATTTATTTAAATTTAAGTTAGTTAACATACAGTGTAGTATTGGTTTCAGGAGTAGAACCTAGTGATTCATCACATATATAATACCCAGTGCTCATCCCAACAAGTGTCCTCCTTAATGACCAACACTCATTTAGCTCATCCCCCCCCCTCCCCTCTAGCAACCCTCAGTTTGTTCTCTGTATTTAAGAGTCTCTGGTTTCTCTCTGTGTTTTTATGTTATTTCTATACTTTATTATTCCTTTCTTCTGCTTGATTTGGGATTATTTTGGTCTTCTTTCCCTACATTCTTGAAGTGAGAGCATAGATTATTGATTTAAAATTTTCCTCTTCATAAATGTATGCATTTAGTGCTATAAATTTCCCATTAGTATTCCTTTATCTGCATTCTACAAAATTTGGTATGTTGTATTTTCATTTTCATTCTGGGCTATGTATTTTTTTTATTTCCCTCGAGACTTCCTCTTTGATTTGTGGGTTATTTAAAATTGTGTCATTTAGTTTTCAAGTGTTTGGAAATTTTCCTTTCCTTTTTCTATTATTGGTTTTTAGTTTGATTTCATTGCATTCTGAAAACATAGTCTGTATGATTTAAGTTCTATAAATTTGTTGAGGTTTATCTTATTGCCCAGGATATGGTCTGTCTTCATATATGCTGCATGGGCACTTGAAAGGAATATGTTTCCGCTCCTTTTGAGTGGATTGATTGTTCTATAAATGTCAGATTGTGTTGGTGATAGTATTTTTGAGTTATTGCATATTACTGATTTTCTGTCTAGTTATTTTATCAATTGTTTAGAGAGGAGGTTTGAAGTTCTCAAACATAATTTTGGGTTTTTATATTTCTACTTTCGGTTCCACCAGTTTTCACTTCACATATTTTGCAGCTCTATTTGTGAGTGCGTAACATTTAGGATTGTTATGTCTTCTTGGTGGAATTGATATTTTTATCATTATATAATGTCTCTGACTCTGGTAAGTTTTTTTTGTTGTTGTTTATTTATTTTTGAGAGAGACTGGGAGAGAGCGTGAGCGGGTGGGAGAGGGGCAGAGAGCGAGGAGGGGAGATAGGAGATCCAAAGTGGGCTCTGCACTGACAGCAGAAAGCCCTATGTGAGGCCCTAACTCATGAACCATGAGATCATCCCCTGAGTCAAGGTCCAACGCTTAACCGACTGAGCCATTCAGGCACCCCTGATAAGTTTCTTGCTCTGCAATCTCCTTTATCTGATCGTGTAAATTATTCTGCTTTCTCTTCCTTATCCTTAATGGTTACATCACATATCTTTTCACATCCTTTTCCCTTCAACCTGACTACATGTTCATATTTGGAGTTTCTTTTAGATAGCATTTAGTTGGGTAATGTTTTTTAATCCACTCTACCAACCTCTGTCCTTTCATCGGCATATTTAGACCATTTATATTTCCTGCAATTATTATTTTAGCACATAAGTACATCATCTTATTTTTTATGTTTGTCTCCTTCATTTTTCTTTCTCTATGTTTCTTGCCTTCATGTGAATATCTTGAAAAGTTTTTAAAATTCTATTCGTATTAATCTATAGTCTTTTAAAGTGCATTTCTTTGTGTAGTTTTATTTGTGGTTGCTCTGGATATTACATTACATGTGAATAGCTTATCACAGTCAACTGGTGTTCTCATTTTACCAGCTTGAGGGAAATATAGAAATCATACTTTCCTTAATATCCTATTACCCACTCTCTGTTTATAATATACGTATCTTAAATATTTCCTCTACATACACTGAGAATAACATCAGACAGTATTATAATTTTTGTTTCAACAATTAAACATAATTTAGAAAACTCAGAAGGAGGCAGAAAATATTGCATTTGCTCATTTTTGCTTACCATGTTCTTTCTACCTTCCTGATACTCCAAATTTTCTTATCGTTTCCATTCTGGTTAGAGAATTTTCCTTAGAGACTCTTCAGGGTGGATCTCACGTGGGCAAATTCGCTTAGTTTTCCTTCATATGAACAAGTCTTGATTTCCCCTTTATTCTAAAAGGATATTTTCAGGGGCATCTGGGTGGCTCAGTTGGTTAAGTGGCCGACTTCAGCTCAGGTCATGATCTCACAGTCTGTGAGTTTGAGCCCCGCATTGGGCTCTGTGCTGACAGCTCAGAGCCTGGAGACTGCTTCAGATTCTGTATCTCCCTCTCTCTCTGCCCTTCCCTTGCTCATGCTCTGTCTCTATGTCTCTGAAAAATAAAATTAAAACGCTAAAAAAAGTTTAAAAGGATATTTTCAGTGAGTATAGGATTCTGGGTTGACAGTTCTTTCAACACCCAAAAATATTTTGTCACTTCCTTCTCACCTCCATGGTTTCTGATGAGAAATCTACTGTCATTCAAATCATTGTTCCACCATAGATTAGATATTGTTTTTATTTGACTGCTCTCAATATTTTTTTCTTTATCTTTAGTCTTCAGAAGATTAGCATGTGTCTTTGTGTGGATGTCTTTCAGGTTTTCCTGTTTGGGGGTTGTTTTAATTTTTGAATCTGTAGGTTTATGTCTTTCTCCAAATTTGAGAAGTGTTCAGTCATAATTTCCTTGAGTATGTATTCAACCTCTCTCTCTCCTCTCCTTTTGGGATTTTGATAACAAAAATTTCAGATCCTTTCTCATAGTCCCTCATGTCCCTGAGGCTCCTTTTTTGTCAGTATATGTTCTCTCTGTTGTTCACACTAAATGATTTCTATTGTTCTATCTTCCAGTTCACTGATTCTTTTTTTTATTTTTTTAATTATGTTTATTTACTTTGAGAGAGACAGACAGACAGACTGTGAGTGAGGAATGGGCGGAGAGAGAGGGAGACACAGAATCCAAAGCAGGCTCCAGGTTCAGAGCTATCAGTGCAGAGCCCGATGCGGGGCTCAAACTCACAAGTGTGAGATCATGACCTGAGCCGAAGCCGGATGCTCAATCGACTAAACCACCCAGGTGCCCCGGTTCACTGATTCTTTCCTCTGGCCTTTCCATTCTGTTGTTGAGTCCATCTAGTGAGCTTTTTTTGGATACTCTTTTTCTTTTTTGAGGGGGGAGCTTGTAAAATTCCATTTTGCCCTCCTAATATTTTTCTATTTGTTCATGTGTTTCACATGTTTGTCATTTCTTTTCCAACATATATATTTTCCAACCTAACATATATATTTTCCAACATAACAATATGATAATAAACCAGAAACTAATCAAAATGGTTAACTCTAGGGTTGGGAAAGGAGGTGAGAAGACAGGGATAGAAGAGAGACTTCCGAGTATACTTTTTTTAATATAGCTTTATTAAAAAAATAACCAAATAGCTTTGGTTTTGAAACACCTAAATTTCTACCTATTCGAGAATAAAATCGAACATTTTAAAAACTCTAAATTTGAAAACAAATGTAAACAAACGAACCTAACTATACCTCAGATAATATTACTACACTGAAAAAATTTCTTGGTGTGACATTATAATACTAAAATCTGTATATCTTCTAAGACAAAGAGAACTTCAACAAATCTTTAACTTGATCCCACAGTTTGTTAGTAGTAATAAAAGTATTATTATTTAAAAACCATTTTATGTATATTTTAAGATAGAGCAAATAAATAATTATGTTAGTATCATCAAGAACTGAGATTTATAGTGTGAGAGAAAAGAGATACAAGTAAAAATACTTTTGTTTTACATTTTTTCCAGTTCTATTGAGATATAATTAACATATAACATTGTGTAAGTTTCCAGCATTGTTAACAACAGTTACGGGGCCCCTGGGTAGCTCAGTCAGTTAAGTGTCTGACTCTTTTCTTGTTTTAAAAAATTTTATTGTTTATTTATTTTTGAGAGAGAGAGACACAGAGTGTGAGCAGGGAGGAACAGAGAGAGAGGGAGACACAGAATCAGAAGCAGGGCCCAGGTTCCGAGCTGTCAGCACAGAACCCGATGTGGGGCTCGAACTCACAGACTGTGAGATCATGACCTGAGCTGAAGTCAGACACTTAACCAACTGAGCCACCCAGGCGCCCATCTTTTTTTTATGTTTATTTATTTATTATTTATATTGAGTAATTTTAATTAAATAATTAATTTTTTAATTTACATCCAAGCTAGGCAGCATATAGGGCAACAATGATTTCAGGAGTAGATTCCTTAATGCCCCTTACCTATATAGCCCAGCCTCCCACAACCTCTCCAGCAACCATATTATTTCCTCTCTCTATTTAAGAGTCTCTTATGTTTTGTCTCCCTGTTTTTATATTATATTTTATTTCCTTCCCTTATATTCGTCTGTTAGTATCTTAAATTCCTCATATGAGTGAAATCATATGATATTTGTCTTTTTCTGACATAGCATAATACCCTCTAGTTCCATCCACGTAGTTGCAAATGGCAAGATTTCATCCTTTTTGATTACCAGCTAATACTCCATGGTATGTACATACCACATCTTCTTTATCCATTCATCCATCGATGGACATTTGGGCTGTTTCTGTACTTCGGCTATTGTTGATTGCACTGCTATAAACATTGGGGTGCGTGTGCCCCTTCAAAACAGAACACCTGTATCCCTTGGATAAATATCTAGTAGTGCAATTGCTGGGTCGTAGGGTAGTTCTATTTTTAAGTTTTTGAGGAAACTCCATACTGTTTTCCAGAGTGGCTACACCAATTTGCAATCCCCACCAGCAGTGCAAAAGAGATCCTCTTTCTCCACATTCTTGCCAACATCTGTTGTTGCCTGAGTTGTTAATGTTAGCCATTCTGAATGGTGTGAGGTGGTATCTCATCATGGTTTTGATTTGTATTTCCCTGATGATGAGTGATGTTGAGCATTTTTTCATATGTCTGTTAGCCATCTAGATGTCTTCTTTGGAGAAGTGCCTATTCATCTCTTTTATCCATTTCTTCATGGGATTATTTGTTTTTCGGGTGTTGAGTTTGATATGTTTTTATAGATTTTGGATATTAACCCTTTATCTGATATGTCATTTGCAAATATCTTCTCCTTTCCATCAGTTGTCTTTTAGTTTTGCTGATTGTTTCCTATTGAAGCATTTTTATCATGACTGCTTTAAAATTTTTGTCAGATAATTTTAACAATTCTGTCAATTAGGTATTGGCATCTATTGATTGTCTTTGTCATTCACTTTGAGATCTTTTTATTTCTTTTTTCAAACTTTTAAAATGTTTATTTTTCAGAGAGAGAGAGAGAGGGAGGGAAGGAGAGCACGAGTGGGGGAGGGGCAGAGGGAAAGGGAGACAGAATCCGAAGGAGGCTCTAGGCTCTGAGCTGTTAGCACAGAGCCCGATGTGGAGCTCAAACTCATGAGCCTTGAGATAATGACCTGAGCTGAAGTCAGATGCTTAACTGACTGAGCCACCCAGGCACCCCAAGATCTTTCTATTTCTTAGTTTGATGACTAATTTTAATTTGAAATCTGGACATTTTCATTTTATGTTATGAGACTCTGGATATTATTTAAAACCTGCTGTTGTAAAGCTGTCTTTCTCTGACATCACTCTTGCAGAGGAAGTAAGGAACTGTCTCATTACTTCCAGATATACATAAATAGAAGTCCCATTTCCCCACTTGGCCTCCATTGACAGAGGATGAGGGATATCCTCCTTACTGATAGGTGGTGATGATGGTTCTGGCTCCTCACATCTTTTCTATGGAAACAATGGAGATGGTGTTCTTATTACTTCTGGATTATGATGAAAATCCTGACTCTTTCCTAGCTCTCTTTTGATACCACTCCAAAGGAAAGAGGTGGTAAACAAAAACTAAAATGAATTATTGGGACTTCATCAAGATAAAAACTTATGCACAGCAAAGGAAACAATCAACCAAACTAAAAGGCAGACTACAGAATAGGAGAAGATATTTTCAAATGACATATCAGGTAAAAGGTTAGTATCTAAAACTTATAAAGAACTTATCAAACTCAACATCCAAAAAACCAAATAATCCAGTTAAGAAATTGGGCAGAAGAGACGAATAGACATTTTTCCAGACATTGGATGTCTAACAGACACATAAGAAGATGCTCAATATCACTCATCATCAGGGAAATAGAAATCAAAGCCATGATGAGATCCAGTTCACACCTGTCAGAATGGCTAAAATTAACAAGTCAGGCAACAACAGATGTTGGGGAGGATGTGGAGAAAGGGGAATAGTTTTACACTATTGGGATTGCAAACTGGTGCAGCCACTCTGAAAAACAATGTGCAGTTTCCTCACGAAGTTAAAAATAGAACTAACCTACAACCCAGCAGCTGCACTACTAGGTATTTACCCAATGGAGACAAAAATACAGTTTTGAAGAGGTACATGAACCCTTGTTTTAGCAGCATTATCAAAATTAGTCAAACTATGGAAAGAGCCCAAGTGTCCATTGACTGATGAATGGATAAAGAAGAGGTGGTATTCATAAAAAAGAATGAAATCTTGACATTTGCAGCAACACAGATAGAGTTAAGTGTATTACACTAAGCAAAATAAGTCAGTCAGAAGAAAACAAATAACGGTATGATTTCACTCATATGTGGAGTTTAGGAAACAAAACAGATGAACACATGGGAAGGGGAAAAAAGAGAGAGGGAAGCAAACCATAAGAGACTATTAACTATAGAGAGCAAACTCAGGGTTGTTGGAGGGGAGATGGGTGGGGGTGGGCTAAATGGGTGATGGGTACTAAGGAGGGCAGTTGCAATGAGCTCTGGGTGTTATATGTAAGTGATGAATCACTAAATTCTACTCCTGAAAAAAAAAACTGCAAAAGCAGGATGTAGAACAGTGTGTCTATCTGGAAAACAATACACCAAATGTTATTAGAGGTTATTGCTGGAAGCTGAGATTTGGGGAAATTTTTACTTAATTCTTATACCTTGATACATTGTTTCCAGTTCCTACAATGAGTCTGCAACTTTTTAATGTAAAGTCACAATTGTGATCACATATATTCCTTTTCTGATGTGACCTTTTTTCCTTTCCATTTTTTCTTTCCATTTTTTTCCTCTCTTCCACCCTTCCATGGCAGCATGACCTCCACCTTACCATACATTAACCTATATTAAAATTTTGCATACTCTTCCATGCTTTTCTCTATATTTCCAAAATCCTATTTAGATGTGTGCACACATACATGGGATGTTTTTATTATTGTTTTACAAAAAAAGCAGAGAGGGGAGGACAATATCCACATTTTTTCCACATATTTCTATTTTTACTAAATATGAAGCATATCATTTTTATGATCAAAACTAACAATGAAGCTGTTTTCATTAGAAGAAAAAATAAAGTTCCCATTGGCTGAAACCTGACTAGTTCTAGGATTGCTCCATTGAGAAGTGTTAGGAGAACCTGAAATAATCTCAGTAATGCTCACCTCTCAAGCCAAAAATCCCCTCAGAAAAAATCTAGGCCTTCTATTGGTCAGACTCAGTGGGGGTTTGGCCTAGCTCAGAATAAGGGAAGTCTAGTAAGAGAGGTGGTGGTAGTAGTATCTGTGTTAGTCCTTTAAAATCATCCAACCCTCCTGAAAGAAGGGTGAAAGCATGACATCCTACCCATTTGCTGTAACTGTCCAGGACTTTTCCCTCTTACTTTCCTGGATCATTTCCCTGGTCTTATGTTAGAGTCTCTGCTCTCTGCTTCCATCCTCTCAGGATAGGTGATCTGTCTGGACTCTCCTCTTTGGAATACTGATCTCCACACTCTCAAATAGCAAGTTTTACAGTTCTGTACATGCCTAACAGATTTAGTGAGAACGTCCATTCCCTTTACAGAAGGAGGATTCTTATACTTTGTCTTCTAATGGACCTATTTCCTTGACACCTTTCATCCTAAGTGTCCCAATGTGAACCCCCAGGCCCCAATGACAGGCTCTGGATTCCAATTCGCCACAGCGACCTGGAGCATACAGGCCTCGGCACTGAAATTTGGTCATCTCTCAGGGGTGCCTGGGTGGCTCAGTCAGTTAAGCATCTGACTTTGGCTCAGGTTGTGATGTGATGGTTTGTGGGTTCAAGCCCCACATAGGGCTCTGTGCTGACAGCTCAGAGCTTGAAGCCTGCTTTGGATTCTGTGTCTCCCTCTCTCTGTCTCTCCCCTACTCACACTCTGCTGTCACTCTCAAAAACAAATAAACATTAAAAAATTTTTTTAATAAAAATAAAATTTGGTCCTCTCTGAGGATGCGCCCCCTCCAGGATGAAGGTTGCACTCCCCACTGCCTTATGACTGCCCAGCAGTGGTTTCCTGCTGAGTCAGAGCCCAGCCAGATAAAATTAGTCCATTACTTACATCTAACAGGTGTTAGAGTCCAGCTGTGGGGAGAGGCGGGCAGAGCTGAGCCCTGCAACACTCTTGCCTGGCTAGTAGAACACTGTAGACTGACAGCACCTGTGAAGCCAGTGCCCCCAGCCCAGCGCCTCCTTGATCCCCAGGCCTACCTGCTCCAGGGACGAGAGACTAGAGACAGGCAATTGCTAGTCTCCTTTTCCCACTGCACACCCACGCTACACTGCCTTCAGAACGACTGGGCCCTGGGATCCGAGGATGGGGGTGTTAAAGAGGTACCACTTCCCACCAGGTCTCCATGCCTACCCTACACTCAGGGAGTGCCTGGAGATGGAGATGGGGCTGTGGTCCCGCAGCCCTGGCTGTAGCAGCTCTTGGTTCTGCCACTGTCCTCTGGCTACCTTGGGTGGGAAAGGGTAAGGTTCCTGCCCCCTCCCCCCGTGGCCCTCCATCCGCTTTGGCGTCTGGAGAGGGTAAGGACCCGGGAGACGCGCCACGGAGATGTATCTGACCCTGCTATTCCCTCAGATGGGAATCACGCCCGCCCAGGGGAAGGGGGCGGGAAGGAAGGCGGGAGAACCCAGCCCCAGATCCTGCCAACTGTTCAGAGAGCCAGACGAATAGACTGCAGCTGCCGCGTGTCCCGGGCTGAGCTCCTCCTCGATCTCCCCGCCCCCACTGCCCCGCCCACGCCACCACCGCCAAGGACAGCTGTGTCGCCGCCCCCCCACCGAGCGCTTGGTCCAGAGCCCCGCAGGCAATCCGGGCTGGACCAGCGACAACTCCTT
>PITB01021407.1:0-29095 GCA_004024585.1 Paradoxurus hermaphroditus
AGATCTGGGGCACAGGCTGGGTCCTCGGGAGCCAACGTCCACTGGCTCTTTTGGTGTCCTTATCAGTCCTGTGTCCCCTGAATTGGTGCCACCGAGACCCATCCAGCATGATGCTGTGGGCGGCGGCCAGTGGGGCCCAGAGGCCTGGCCCTGGGGAAGAACCTGGAGTCTCCGGGAGGCTCTGCTCACCCCCACATTCAGAAACGCGTTATGCACCTGCACTCCCGCCCGGCCCAGAGGGGGAGCCCGAGACCCACTCTACCTTCTGTCCGTCCGTCCCGTTCTTGCCAGCCAGGCCAGGGGCCCCCTGGAGGGAGAGGTGCAATCGTCAACCCTCGGAGCAGCAGGACGGCGGGGCACCCAGCCCGCCCGGCCCGCACGGCCCGCTTACCTTCCGCCCGTCGGCTCCAAATTCACCCTGTGCAGGAGGAAAGTGAGGCGGGTTAGTTCGGTGCCCCCAGCGTCACAGACACCGCTGCCTCAGGGGCCCAGGTCTGCCTCGGACCAAAGAGGCCAGAAGGGCCCCAGAGAGGACCACTCTCGGCAGGATGACGGGTCCAGCGCCCTGATCGGGGCCACGGGCTCGCTGATGGCTGCTGCTGGGGGCTGGGGCCGCGGCTGTGTCAGGATCTCACCTTCTCTCCTTTGAAACCAGGAACACCCTGAGGTTGGAAGGAAAGAAAGACAGCGTTGTCGTGGGGTGTGAGCCGCACCCTCGGGCTCAGGGGAGCGGCGGCTGGGTGTCAGCCTTGGGTGGGGTGCTTGATTTGGGGACGACTTCCAAAATATTGAGACGCTTCACTTCTTGCGTTGGGGGTGGAGAGGGTGGCCAGCCCCAGCCGGCCCAGGCTTGTCCCCACGTCCCACTGGCCGTGGGGGCAGGGCGGGCAGCAACTTGCCTTGGGTCCCGGGAATCCAATGGGGCCTTCGATGCCTGGATCTCCCTGCGGAAGAGGAACAGAGGCCGTGGCTATAACCCCAGTTCTAGAGAAGAGGGGCCACTGGGGCGGGGTGGGGGAGGACACTCACCTGTCGTCCCTTCTGCCCAGGCTCTCCTGGCTCGCCCATGTTGCCCTTGGCACCCTAAAAGCAAGTGACGGAAAAAGGGGTAAACTAAAGCAGGAAGAGGTGAAAAGACCACAGGAAGCAGGCAGACAGAGGCTTCTATACTGCTGTGTCCTGTTTTGGGGCTCCTCTGTGTCCCCTCAGAGGCCAGCCGTGGTCCCTGAGGCAACTCCCAGCAACCCCCACCCGGGAGGACCACGGCGGCCACGTCCATGCCTGGGCACTGCCACCCAGGACGGGGGGCAGCGGGAGCGTTTGGCTGGAGCCCTGGTGGACGTGCGTCTACGCAGCTCCCTCAGGAAAGGGGAAAACAGGAGGCTAGGTGGTGACAACTTCCCCATAACCGTGTTTTGGGGGGGTCAGGCCCCCCCCCGGGGCCTCCTGCCCTCCTCTGCCTTTACCTGTAGCCTTTGACGTGAACGAGTGGCATTTCTGATACGCTGGTTTGAGTGTTATAAGAGAGATGGCGACCAGCCGACTGAATAGACGACAGAAGCGGTGGCTTCGAGTCGGCAGCCATGTTACTACAGAAACCTGCTCAGGGTTCGCTGACGTGCCTTCCCAGCCCTAGTACTAAAATGCGTTCCTACTTTCCTCAACATGCCATTTAAAAGGACGGAGATAAAAACTGAATTTTGGTTCTTCCCGGGTCAGAAGTGTTGAGGCCATTCGAGATGTAGTTGGTCCTAAATTTGGGGCCGAAGAGGTCAGACCCCACGGCTCATCCTGGCGTCTTACCTTCTGTCCGCGGTAGCCCTTGGGGCCGGGGGGCCCGGGGATCTCCAGACAGCTCACCTTGTAGCACTGAAATAAGAAGCAAGTGGTGTCGAGTGAGGCCCGGTGGGAGGCCCGCTGGCGAGCACGGGGCTGGAGGCAGGAGCGGACGTGCGAGGTGCCCGGAGGCCCGGGCCCACACACACTCCGGTCACGTTTGGGAAAACCGAGGCCGGGTTAGACAATGGCTGACCAAACCGCCGTGTCTATGAGCAGCTGTTCTAGGAAAGGGCTGTAGGAGCCTCACTGAGTGAGAAGCACCCCTTGCGGGCTGTGAGCTGGCGCCCAGGACGCACGGGGACGGGAGACTGTCAGAGCCGAGGGTCCTGAGCTACGCAGCACACCGGCCCTGCCCCGTCCTGTTGGCCTGGCTCCGGAGGACAGAGCCCGCCAGCTCGGAGGGTGACCCTGAGCCTCAACCCTGGTCCTCGTGGTGTGTGCTTGGTGGTGACCCTAATGCCGACCCCTGGGTTTAAACAGCCTGGGTCAGGACAGGAGCCCTTCATGCAAACGTAAGAGTCTCAGGCCCAACGTGGAGCAGAGGGGCCTCGCTGCCTGGCCTCCGCTTGTCTGTCCTAGACGCCGGGGAGCAGCAGGGGGCCGGTGCGGGGGGAGTCTCTCCCGGGCTGGCGCCTCAGGGGCCCGGCCGGCCGCACCGGGCCAGGGCTGGCAGGGCCGGCAAACGTCTCTCACCTCTCCATAGGCTTCGTGTTTCTGCAGAAAAGACAGAGAGACCCTGCTTAGCTGGAGCTGTGCGGGGGCAGCGTCGCATCCGGGTGGGAACACAGGACACGGGAGCAGGCGGACACCCCACCCGGGCGTACCCTCTTCGGATGCCTCCCTCACAGAGGGGTAAACCGAGGCCCGGAGCGGCGGGCTGCCCCTGCCGTCCGGGGCGGGTGGGTCCCAAGACTCCCGGTGCCCGGCGGGCGGGCGTGGCCCGGGGAGCGGCTCACCATGACCTTGATGATGCGGTTGATGGCGTCCTGGTTGATCTCCAGGTCGGGCCCCACGGTGGTGTAGTTGTTCCGGTAGAGCTCCAGCGGCATGCTGGCGATGTCCCGCAGGCCCGGCTCGTTCAGCAGGTTCTGCTTGGGCGCCACGGCGAAGAGCCGGATGCCCTCCTCGCGGGCCCTCTCGGCCTGCATCTTGATGCCCCCGCACGGGCTGCCCGTGACGTGGCCGTCGGTGACGACCACCGCGAAGTTGACCGCGCCCTTGCTCCCGCGCCGCCGGATCTCCTGGGTCATGTTGCCCAGCGCGCAGTCGGTGAAGGTACCCCGGCGGAAGGAGCTGATGCCCTGCAGGCTCCGGGTGAAGGAGGCCCGGTCGCTGTCGGGCGGGCTGAACACCTCCACCAGGTCGGAGAAGTGCAGGCCGCCGTAGCGCCAGCTCAGGGCCACCTGGTCCAGGTAGGACTCGTCCTGCAGCTGGCTGACCAGCTGCTGCACGAACTGCTTCATGTGTTCCAGCAGGCTGTCGGTGGGGGACTGCATGGCGACGCTCTCCGACGTGTCCAGCACGAAGTACACGTTCACGGGGCAGTCGGCCTTCTCTGGGGGGCAGGGGGCGTGTCACCGGCCCGCCCGGGGGAGGGAGGCCCCGAGCCTTTGGGCGGTTCCCGGCTCTGCCCCCGCCGCGGCCCCCCTGCCCGCCCCGACCCCGAGGCCGGTACCTGGGCAGTGGTTTCTCTCGGAGGGGCTGGGGGCGATGACTTCCTGCTGCTGGGCACGGAGGGCCCCCAGGAGCCCCCAGAACAGGAGCACGGAGCAGGGGCTCCGGAGCATCTTGGCAGCACCCATGCACCCGGCTGTCCTGTGGCAGGGAAGAGCGGCCACTGCGGATGGCGCCCTCGGCTCGGGCCGCTGCCCCCCGCGGGCCCCTGGGGCCCTCCACCCCAGACAGCGGGGCGGCCGGTACGCGGGCTCGGGGAGACACCCTCTTTCCGGCCCAAGGTGGGGGCGGCGCCCAGTTAGTGAGCTAAGAGACTGCGAGCTTTGGGCTTGGTTCTGGGAGGTTTCAGACGGTCCCGCCTCGGCCCCTCGGGGCTGGGGCGCAGGGCAGACGTGTGCATTCTCGGAAATGGAGTGCTAGCGGCAGGTGTTGGTGACAACGGAGCGCAGTGCAGGGGGTGGGGGGTCCGCTGGGGTCGACTGGGAGGAGCGGTACCGGGGGAGGAGAGGAGAGGCCCAGGCGGGGTGGGCCTTGGCACTTGACGCCAGCCGTCCGACTGACTCCGTGCCGACAGACCAGGGGGAGCGGCCTCGGGATGGGGTGTGGGGGCTGAGACGCAGACAGGCCCGGGGGGCCGGCGGGCAGTGAGTGCCAGGGTCCTGCTTTGTTGAGGGGACAGTGGCGCCGGATGGGGGGAGGCCTTCCCCAGAGCGGCTCACTGTGTCCTGTCATGGCTTCACGGGAACCGAGTCTTCCCTGCTGCTCGCTGCCTGCCTTGCAACCAGACAGATGTGGAGAGGACCTGGGGCATGGGGCGGGGGGCTGGGTGGGCTCCGGGGACCAGAAGGGAGAGGAAGGGGCTGGTTCTGGCGGGATCCGCACAACCCGGTCCGTGCAAACACCTCTCTGCCTTTCGGAGTCCCCACAGCAGAGGGCTGACACGACAGGGACTCCTGGCCTGCGGGTGGGGAGCACTGTGGGCTGGGCCCTGGGAGGCCCTGGGGGTGGGAGCGGTGCTCGGAGAGCTCCTGGAGAGAGCAGGGGGCACTTCAGCGCAGGTTTCCTGGGACGCCCCTCAGTGCGTCCCCTCCTTTGAGAGGAGGTGGAGTTTTGGGGGGGACAGTTTAAGGTCAAGGTTGCTTGGGTTTAAGCTAAGAGGGGCTGCTCCTGGTAAAGTCAGGGGTGAATAGGACATGGCCCTGCCTCCCCAGCATAGGTCAGGTCATGGTCAAGAGGCCACGAGCTGCTGTGACGGTCGCCCAGACTAAAGTGAGCCCAGTGGGTGTGCCAGGGAATCCAGGAGGACTTCCTGGATGTGCCCAGACTGAGGGGACTGGCTGGAGGAAGGGGAGCTCCTGGCTGAGGGAAGGCTCATTCAGGGAGGGCTGGGGGCAGCGCTTGGCCAAGGTGGGGCCCGGGAAGGTGGCGTGAGGGGCAAGCGAGGGGCTTCCCGAAAAACCTGG
Organism: Paradoxurus hermaphroditus; assembly: GCA_004024585.1. Taxonomy (NCBI): domain Eukaryota; kingdom Metazoa; phylum Chordata; class Mammalia; order Carnivora; family Viverridae; genus Paradoxurus; species Paradoxurus hermaphroditus. The sequence goes on from PITB01021407.1 coordinate 4,977, forward strand.
AAGCCAAGAGGAAGTCAGGCTGCGTCAGTCAGAGCAAAGAGGTCCAGAGCCATTAACCACCGGTAACGGCCACTGCGGTCACTGTGGGACCCTGGCGGGGCGGGGTGGGGGCTGGTCGCTGGTCAGGGTTGAGCACTAGGTTGTGTGCACAGCTCTGTCCTCCACGACCCCTTGCCCTGCTGCCCCTAGTCGGGGGGCCTGGAGTCCCATCCTGTCCTGTCTGCTATGGGAGGGGAAGGGATGCCGAAGGACCAGGGATTCTGCACCCAGCTCGGCCCTGCTCTCCATGGGCGCACACACCCTGCACAGATCACGTGTACCACCACCCCCCACTAGTACACACACAATTAAAAGAGGCACCCATAACAAGATGTTCTGGTGAAAAATCTTACTCTCAACTGAAATGAAGAATTAAAAAGATCATCTACAGGAAAAAACACAATGGCGGCAACAAAATACGAGAAGGACTTAAAGGGAAGAGTTATTTTGGTGTGCGGTGGGCAGCCTCCAGGGTGGGGCCAATTAATCCTGCCTCCTGCTTCTCACGCTCTTCTGAAATCTTCACGCACTCAGCTGTCACTAGCCTGTACGAGCAACAGGCCAGCGTGCAGTTGACGGCGTGTGACTTCTAAGACGAGCTCCCAGAGGCCATCATGACTGGTGCCTGGCCCTCTCCCGGGGGACCCGCCGGAAGCAAGCCAACCGCCACAATGTGAAGACGCTCACGCAGCCTCTGCAGGAGCCCACGAGGGAGAGCCGAGGCCTCCGGCCGGCAGCCAGGTGAGCGAGCCGCTGTAGAAACACATCCTCAGCCCGGCCAAGCCTTCGGGGGAGCATAGCCCTAATTCCCGGACCGTGACTGCAGCCCGTTAGGGACCCTGGGCCAGAACCACCTGGCCAAGCCATTCCTGAATTCCTGACCCAAATAAATGTATGATGTAGAAATTGCTCATTGTTTTAAATCACTAAGTTTGAAGGTAATTTATTACACACCAATAGATAACAAATTAAGGCATCGAACTTTTTCTCCACAATATTGTAGACAAACAATGAGTCCGTAACTGCAGAATTTTGAGAAGAAACTAAAATGAACCAAAGACGTCTGCCTCGTCAACCGAGCTTTCATGTCAAAGATAAAAGTCTCCGGTATGAAGGGGCTCGCCCACATGCCATTTCTAAAAAAATTCTGCAGACAACAGAGAGAGGAAGAAGAGTAAGCGAGAAAGCAAAGAAACCTGAGAAATACAGTAAAATATAAAAAATGAAGGAAAAAAGGGCCGAAAGCACAATTAAATGTGAGCAACATCACACGGAGCAGCTGGGACAATATATGTGGATGCTTTAGTTCTTCTGTCAATGACAGATACTCCCACACACCCCGATGCTCACAAGAGCACTGTCAACAACAGCCAAACCAGAGCAAGAGCACGAAAGTCCGCTGGCTGATGAATGGATGAAGAAGATGTGGTCCATATACTCTGGAACATTAGCCGTCAAAAAGAACGAGATCTCACCGTTTGCAGTGACATGGAAGGAGCTAGAGAGTATCGTGCTAAGCGAAATAAGTCAGTCAAAGAAAGACAGATGTCATATGACTTCACTCATATGTGGAATTTAAGAAACAAAACAAACGAACAAAGAGAATAAAAAGAGACAAACCTAAAAACAACTTAATATAGAGAACGAGCTGATGGTTACCAGAAGGGAGGTGGATGGGGGATGGGTGCAACAGGTGACAGATGAGGAGGTACGAACTCCCAGCTATAAAATAAACGAGTCATGGGGACGAGGAGACAGCATGAGGAATGCAGCCCATAATACTTTAATAACATGGTGTGGTGACAGGTGGTGACTGCACTTATGGGGGGGAGGGGGAACATAGCTGAATGGATAGAATTGTCAAATCACTGTGCCGTACACCTGAAACTTAATATTACATGTCAATTATACTTCAATAAAAAAAGAAAGAAAAGATAAAAAAGACAAATATTGTTAAATTGGATCAAACAATGGAACTCGTCTGATGAGGTTTACGGGAGCGACACTAGATAGACTGTCACAGATAGTGCAGAGAAAATCAGGGCGAGTGAGCACAGACAGACAGGAAGACAGTGGCGGCACAACGTGGAGGCACAGTGCAGGGGCACGGTGAGGGGCCAGGCTAATTTGAAGCAGAAGGGTGAGGGACGGTGCCAAGAAAATATAAAGGCTGCTGTCTGATTATGAGTCTACTGGATTTCGTAACACAAAATTATATAAAGCAAAAGTGGTGAAAAATCAAGGAAAAAACTGACAAACTGCAATTATTAATAGGAGACTTTAACTCAGCTTTTAAAGTTCTTGACAGATCACATAAACAACAACAAAAAAGAGGATCTGAATGTCATATTTTATAAAACTCTGATAGTAGCAAGTATGGAATATATATTTTCTACTTTGGATTTGGATAATGTGTATAAAACAGACACACACATACCTAAATCTATCTTTGAAACCTACAACTAGGGAACGTATGTTCTTTTAAAAATTTTAGAAAATTCAGTTCTAGAGCAACCACAAAAGCAGCATTAATTAATTAATTAATTAAAAAGACAATTAGAAACTGTAAGGATCAAATTCTCTGAACCACCATGCAAAACCAGTCACTAGTAAGACATATGAAAAAAATATCAAACATCTGGAAAGTTAAAAAATTCTCTCTTGCTAAAACCACATAGGAATTAGTGACAACAACAGTGTTATGTATAAAAACAAATATGAGAAGGCCAAAGCTATAATTACAGGACAATATGTAGCCTTAGATGCTTTATGTTGTAAGATGGGAAATAAGTGTACCAAATTAGACACTTAGTTGAAGAAGCTAAGGGCAAAAATAAATTAACAAAAGGAATCTCAGGAAAATAAGGGAAAGAAAATAATAAGAAATAAACCAATTGATTAAAAAATAACAGTACAAGTATAAATATATCTAAGAGCTGGTTCTTTGAAAAAGCTAATAAAGTAGAAAAATTTCATCAAAAAGAAAAAGATGAAGCACAACTATAGTAACACAAGAATTCGGGAATGAATACAACAATATAATGATAGATGAAGAAGAAGGTTTTGAAGAGCATACCAAGTGCAGCTCTGACCTGACAGAAATGGAAGACCATGATCTGGAAGAGTGTGAGAAGAGATATGGAACTGAATGGACTCTGCCTTGGAAGGGAACACACCCCGAGGGCTCTGGCCCAGATGGATTTGGGTCTTCAAGGATGAATACTTCTCTGCCTGTTTCAAACATAAAAAGATAAGCTTTTCAATTCATTTTTAAACTTGGGAAAACCTGAGGCCAAACATTGATCAAAGAAATCCCTAAAAGGAACTCTGCAGACAAATCTCACTTTTAAATACAGGCGCAAAACTCCTGACGGAGGCTAGAAAATCACATCCAGTAGCAGGTTAGGGATGACTGGACCAAAACAAGATGAAGTTAGTTTAGAAATATGATGATGCAACACTATGCAATATATTAACGTGAGGCACATTAATATAAACAGAAAATCATGTAACTGCTTAAGGAGCCCAGGAACATCCATATCCGATTTAAAAAAAAATGCAAACTTCGTAAGAAGTTTAGAAGTTGAATTAACATTACAAAGCATACAAATCTCAAACCAACAGCCAATATCGTGTTTTACACAAAAACTAAAATAGGAGTTCTATTCTTTGTAAGGCACAGATTCCTTCAAGATTCTAGACCATTCCACATGACACAAATGCACAGATATCCATGTACAGAAATCACACCTTTCATGAACTCGGGGAGTCCGCCCATGGACCGGACCCTGGATTAAGAACTCCTACACTCAGGGGCACCTGGGTGGCTCAGTCGGTTGAGTGTCCAACTTCGACTCAGGTCGTGATCTCGTGGTTCGTGAGTTCGAGCCCCACATTGGGCTCTGTGCTGCCACCTCAGAGCCTGGAGCCTGCTTCGGATTCTGTGTCTCCCTCTCTCTCTGCCCCTCCCCTGCTCATTCTCTCTCTCTCAAAAATAAACATTAAAACAACAACAACAAAAACCTCTTGCACTCAAAGAATGCCCACAGACAAACGGACAAGACAGAGTGATGACCTCATTGGTTTTCAGTGTTGTGTTGGAAGCCGATGCAATAGGACCATAAGAAGAAACAAGTGTAAATCTTGGAAAGGGAAGAGGTGGAAACTGTCCTCCCTAAAGGTGGGACTGTCCATCTAGAAAGCCCAATAAAACGAACTGTACAAAGTTTAGGGGAAAGGTGGGGGGGAGATTCAGTGAGGCAGTTACCAGAAAAATATATACAAAAAGCTGTCAATTTTCTTCTGTCAGCAACAACCAGTTAGGTAATTCAATGGAAAAAGTACTATTTACATTAGCAAGAAAAGCAATGTAAATCTAAGGAGCAGACTTCAGAATCTAAGAATGTGCAGGACTTATTAAAACACAAAAAAGGTTTTCTGGGGAACACATAGGTGAGACAAACCTTGTTTCTGGAGGTGACACACAGGATTTAAGAATATCAGTTATTTCTTTTCTTTTAAAAATTTTTTTAAAATTATTTTTTAAAATATAATATATTGTTAAGTTGGCTAGCATACCGTGTATACAGCAGGCTCTTAGTTTCGGGGGTAGAATCTCGTGATTCATCACTTACATACAACACCCAGTGCTCATCCCAACCAGTGCCCTTCTCAACGCCCATCTCCCATTTTCCCTTCTCCCCGCATTCCCTCCCCCGCTCATCAATCCTCAGTTTGTTCTCTGTATTTAAGAGTCTCTGATGGTTTAAGAATATCAGTTATTTCTAATTGAATCTATACCTGAATGTAATTTTGACTAGAATCTCCAGGAAATATTTTTGCTTTTTTGCTTGCTGACATGTTGACAAAACGAACCTAAGGCAGAATAAAGGGTAGCTGAGAAAAACAAAAGATACTGGGTAATGAGGAAGGCTGTGCTCTCAAAAGCACCTGCTACAACAAAACCACAGTCCTTAGGCACTTGTGGTTTGGTGGTGGAACGGGCCAACAGGCCACCCAGCAAGCAATGGGCAACACAGCACAGGACTGAGCTAAAGGTGGCCTTTCAGAGCAGCGACAGGGTCCTGGGCGAGGGGTTCCCGATGCGATGAGAAATAGGAGTAATCCACCCGCACCCGAGTAAGTTCCAGAGGGGAGTGCAAAACACAGACTAGAGTCTTCGGGAAAAAAATGGAAAGAATGAAATGACAAGGGGGTAGCTTCTATGATCGCTGTGCGCCAGACACCACGCTACCTCTTCTCACGTAATGCTCACAACCGCCCGCGGGCACCGCTACTGTGACGAGTCCCACCTGGAAAGTGAGGAGACGGAGACCAAGGGTAGGCAACTTGTCCGGGATGCTCGGCTAAGAGCCGAGGTTCAAACCCAGGCCGCACAGCTCGAGGTCCGCTCTCTTGATAACTGAGCGCCCACAGACGGCCTCCCTTACAGCAAAAATGACAGACCGAGAGCCAGACAACAGTCTTTCCAAGATTTCACACATTTTCTGAAATGCAAGTAGGGGAGGGGCAGAGAGTGTGAGAGAGAGAGAGGGAATCTCAAGCTGGCTTCATGCTGTTAGCATGGAGCCCAATGTGGGGCTCGAACTCATGAATCGTGAGATCACAGCCTGAGCCAAAGTTGGAGGCTTAACTAACTGGGCCACTCAGAGGCCCCTCCATCCTTTGACTTTTAACCTATTTGTGTCTCTGGACATAATGTGAGTCTCTGGTAGATAGCTGACCCTTGAACAGTGTGAGGGTCGGGGACGCCAACCCCCGCTCCCCACACGGTCGATAATCTGCATATAACTTTTTTCTTCCCCCAAACTAAACTGCTAATAGCATATGGTTGACTAGAGGCCTTACTGAGAACAGAGAGTCGATGAACTCTTATCAAGTATGTTATATGTATTACAGATTCTTACACTAAAGTAAGCTAGAGAAAAAATGTTAAGAAAATCATATGGAAGAGAAAACACATTTACAGTACTGTACTGCAAAAAGTCTGCACGTAAGCAGACCCGCACAGTTTGAACTCAGGTTCAAGGGGCAGCTGCAGTTGGATCATGTTTTTTTATAATCCATTCTGCCAGTCTCTGTCTTTTGATTGGAGAGTGTGATCCGTTTGCAATTAAAGTAACTACTGATAACGAGAGACCTACTTCCGTCCTTTTGCTATTTGTTTTCTATATACCTTATAGCTTTTGGCTCTCATTTTCTGCATTACTGTCTTTTTTTGTGTTTAGTTGATTTTTTAGTGAAACATTTACATTCTGTCCTGATTTCTTTTTGTGTATCTTCTTTAGGTATTTGTGGTTACCGTGGGGATTACGTTTAACACCCTAAAGTACAACACTCTAATTTGAATTTAGATCAGCTTTCCTTCAGTGTTATACAAACACTCTGCTCCTTGACCAGCCCGACCCCCATCCCTTTCAGTTACTGATGCCACAAAACTACGTTTTTATACACTGTGTGTTCAAAAACATAACAAAATATTATTTTTAATGCATTTGTTAGGTAGAAAACAAAATGTGGAGTTACCCTTGCTACGATAACATTAGCTTTTCTAATTGCTCATGTGTGTATCTTTGCTGAGATCTTTATTTCTCCATCCGGCTTCAAGTTACTGTCTAGTGTCCTTCCATTTCACCCTGGAGGACTCCCTTGGGCATTTCTTGAAGGTCAAGTCTAATCATAAAACTCCCTCAGCTTCTGCTTATCTGAGAATGTTGTCATTTTACCCTCACTTTTGGAGGACAGTTTTGCTAGATATAGAATTTTCGGGTGACAGGTTTTTTTCTTTTCTTTTAGCATTTTGAATATCATCTGCCCACTGCCTCTGGTCTCCCACGTTTCTGATGAGAAATCTGTGGATAATCTTATTGAGGATGCCGTGGACACCATGAGTCACATCTCCTGCTGAGTTTAAAAATTTCTGTTTGTCTTGGTTTTTTGATAGTTTGATGACAGTGAGTCTCAGTGTGAGTCTCTGAATTTAACCTACCTGGGGTTCGTGGAGCTTCTTGGATTTTATGTTCATGTCTTTATCAAACTTGGAAGTTTTGAGTCATTATTTATTCAAATACTTTTTCGGCCCCCTTCTCTCTCTCCTCTCCTTCTGGGACCCACACTGTGCATGCTGGTCCTTTAGGCTCTCTTCACTTTTCTTTGATCTTTTCTCTTTCTGTTCCTCAGACTCAATGATTTGCACTGTCCTCTCTCCAGCTTCACTGGTTCTTTCTTCTGTCTGCTCAAATCTACCTTTGAATTCCTCTAATGAAGTTTTCATTTTAGTTACTGTACTTTTAAGCTCTCTTATTTCTTTTTGAATTCTATACAATTTCTCTTTATTGATATTTCCATTTCTTTAGACATTGTTTTCTTGACTTCTTTAATGCTTTCCTTTTTTTGTTGCAAACTCGACATTTGAATCTATAACATGGTATGTCTGGAAATCAGATTTTTCTCCTTCCCCAGGACTTGCTGTTTGCTTGTTTTTGATTGTTACAAGCTGTCTCTGTGCCAAAGATCGGCCTGAAGTTAAGTATGAGCTATTCTCAGGTATTTCCTGAGCACACACCTTCCCTGAACATGTGCAGTGCCTGCCTAATTCCCTCTCTACATGCCGCTGCATTCCAACGCCCTACTCTTCAATGTCTGGCTCCCCTAAAAGAAAGAGAAAAGTGAATCGGGAAATAAAAGGTGGCAGTACTTTAAATCCCCCGTAAGTAAATTCAGCCAGAGAAGGAAGGGGGGGGTGGACTTGCAATGATAGGAAGAAGGGAAACAACTATGGCAGCCTCGATGGGTTTAAGAGGAAAATATCATAGAAAGTATCTTCTCTGTACACCAACAAATTGGATGGCCTTGGTGAAATGGACAAATTCCTATAAACACAAAACCTACAAACCATGAAGAAATAGAAATTCCGAACAATCTATAACTAGTAAGGACATTGACTCAGGAACTGAAAATCTGACAAAGAAAAGCCCTGAACCTGATGGTTTCACTGGTGAATTCTACCAAACATTTAAGGAAGAACTAACACCAATACTTCTCAAACTTTACAAAAAAAGTTGAAGAGGAGGGGATATTATGATGTCAGCATTACTCTCTGATGCCAAAGTCAGACAAAGACACTACAAGAGAAGAAAATACTGACCAATAATCCTATTGAATATTGACCCAAAAATCCTCCACAAAATATTATCAAACAGAATTCAATAGGATGGTAAAAGGATTAAACGCCATGAACAAGTGGGATTTATTCCTGGAATGCAAGGATAGTTCAACATCTGAGAATTGATCCATGTAACATAACCCACATGATAATCTCAATGCAGAAAAATATTTTGATAAAATTTAATATCCTTTCATGATAAAAACACCCAAAAACTAGGAATAGAAAGAACCCACCTCAATATAATAAAAGCTATATATGAAAATTGACCTGGATATGTTCATAGATTGGAAGACAATATTAAGGTGTCAATACCACCCAAAGTGATTTATAAATTTCTTTACTTATTTATTTATTTATTTTAGCATTTTTATTTTATTTTTGAGAGACAGAGACAGAGCGTGAGCAAGGGAAGGGCAGAGAGAGAGGGAGACACAGAATCCGAAGCAGGCTCCAGGCTCTGAGCCATCAGCACAGAGCCCGACGCGGGGCTCGAACTCACAGGCCATGAGATCATGACCTGAGCTGAAGTCGGCCGCTTAACCGACTGAGCCACTCAGGCACCCCTGATTTATGAATTTAATTCAATATCTATCAAAATCCAAATGATGATTTTTGTAGAAATAGGAAAAAAACCATTCTAAATCCATAAGAAATCTCAAGAGACCCTGAATAACATAAACAATCTTAAAAGAGAAGACCAAAGCTGGAGAACTCACACTTCCTGATTTCAAAACTTACTACAAAGCTATAGTAATGAAAACAGTGTGTACTGGCATAAAGACAGACATATAGACCAGTGGAATAGACCAGAGTCCAGAAATAAACCTTGCATATACATTCAAGTACTTTTCAACGAAGATGTCATGACCATTCAGTGGGGTTAAAGACAGTTCTTTTCCACAAATGGTGCAGTGAAAACTGGGTACCCACAAGCAGAAGAATGAAGCTGGGCCCTTACCCAACACCATACACAAAAATTAACTCAAAGTGGATCCATTAGCTAAATGGAAGACCTAAATCTATACAACTTTTAGAAGAAACATGGGGCAAAACTTCACAACTTGTAGTTGGCAATGATTTCTTGGCTATGACACCAAAAGCATAAGCCATTTAAGAAAAAATAGACAAACCGAATTTTCTGAAAAATAAAACATTTCGTGTATGAAAAGACACTATCCACGGAGTCAAAAGGCAACCCCTACGGAATGGGAAAAAGTCTTTGCAAATCATACATCTGATAAGGGATTTAAGTCCCGAATAGATAAAGGACTTCTAAAACTCAATAACAACAATAAAACAAACAACTTGACCCAAAAACAGATGAAGGGCTTGAATAGACGTTTCTCCCAAGAAGATATATGAATGGCCAGTGAGCACATGAAAAGATGCTCAACATCATGAATCATTAGAGAAATTCACACCAAAATTGTAAGGATATCACCTCATACGCGTTAGGATGGCTAACATTAAAAAGCCCCAGAAAATAACACATGTTGGAGGACGTGGAGAAATCGGAATTATTGGCAGGAATGTAAGACAGAAGAGCCTCCGTGGACAACAGTAGGGTGGCTCCTCAAAAAGATAAAGATGAAATTACAACATGATCCAGCAATTCCACTTCTGGCTATATACCATCCCCCAAATTAAGAGCCGGGTCTCAAAGAGTTATTTGTACACCCATCTTCTCGTTCACATTAGTGATTATTCCCAAGAGCGAAAGCGTGACCACAACCCGAGCGTCCAGGGGCAGATAAATGGGTAACCACAGTGTAGCACGCTCACGGCGGGGCGTTACTCAGCCTTGCAGAGAAAGGAAACTCTGTCACCTGCCACAGCGTGGGTGACCCTTGAGAATACACTACGTTCGGTGAAATAAGCCAGTGACCAAAGGACAAATACTGTATGATTCCAATTATGTGAGAGCTGAACGCTGAAAAATCATAGACGGAAAGTAGAATGATGGCCGCCAGGCAGCGGGGCGGGGGAGGGGAGTTCGTGTTCAATGGGTACACGGTGTCGGCTTTTCAAGATGAAAGGACTTTCAGCCATGGACGGAGGTGATAATGTACGTAATACCGCCGAGCTCTCCACTTGAAAATGGTTAAGGTCATAAGTTTTATGTGATGTGTAACTTACCACAAGTTTTAAAAGTAAGAACCTTTCCCCCCGTCAGGAGCATGAGGGAAATCACGGCCCGCCGGACGGTCAGCAGTGGAAAGATGCCGAAGGCACGAAAGTCAAGGCCCCGCCGACAGACCAACAGGGTGCCGCCGCTCACCTCTGGAGTGGCAGGTAAGGAAACAACAAAACCGAACAGCAGTCCCGCCCGTTGTGGGGAATGCCAGCGTCCTTCTCCCCTTTTCTGGAGCGTTTCTCACCGGAAGCCTGAAAGCCTCGACAAAAGCGACCCAGAGTTGCTCTCCTAGAGGCAGGGGCCCCTCACAGCTGGGTCCCCACCCTCCACCTGCTTATTACGGAGACCGTGACGGGCCACCACGAGGCTCACCCGCTGCGTGGCGTGGAGCGTGGGCATGTTTTCGGTCGCCGGGCGGCCGTATGTACCGTCTGTGGAGAATGCCGCTTTATGCCGTGGCCCAAAGGCAGCACTCGCCCCGGGGGCGGGGGCTGGGCTCCCCGGGTGCTGCTCAGTGAGCAGCGTCCCACGACCCTTGCCTCTTTGCAGGTGCACCCCACACAAAGGTCCCCCCTTCGCGTCACACAAATGTGTGAAAGGAGCCAGGGAAGGGACTGAGCCGCTGAAATGTGGAAAGAATCGAACTATCTGTGGTTTTCTTAATCATCAGAACTACGTCTCTGCAGCCTCCTGAAGCATTCTGCGAGCGCGAACGTGGTCCCCGCACTCTGCACGTGGAGCCCCTCGGCAGCCCTGGCGGGCGAAGAGGGCAGGGCCGATTAAGCCTCGCCTGGACGAGGAGATGCCGGCTGGAGAGGGGGCTGGGCCGGCCCGCACCCCCTGCCGAGGCCCCAGCTCCCCTCCTAGGCCCTGGCGTGCCTCCTCCCACCCGGCCCATCCCAGGTGGCTCATCTGGAGGCCTCCCTGCTGCCCGCACAGCCCCGCCCCTGCCGGCCGGAAGCGCAGAGTGGGCTGGGTGTGATAGGCGCTGGGCCGTGCAGGGGCCCGGGCTCCGCCCAGCCTGGTGGCCCGATGGCAGGGGCCCTACTCCGTCCCTGCACGTTGCCTGCCCTGAGTGCCGTGCCCATCGACGGCCCCCGCCCTGTGGACTCTGTCAGCCTCCCAGGTTTCTGTCATGCACATGGTCACAGCGTCACGGTGGCCAGAAGGGCCCAGTGGCCCATCGATGGCTGAGTCCTGCCAAGGGGCCACACCTGGGCCCCTTGTGCGCACCCCCTCCAGCCTGACCTGGGAGACTCCGGGTCACATACGCTGGGGGCTCAGCCCCCCACCCCGCCTCTGATGACGTCATGAAGGCAGACAGCGTCCCTCCTCAGAGCCCGCAGGGCTCTCCCGCCTCCTGGCCTGGTGAGATGGGGTTGGGAATAAACCCCAAAAGGCTTTTTTGCTGTTATTAAACAAGTCGAGATTATTTCTGGGCCAAAACTCCTTTATTGGAGGAAAACCCCACAAATCCGTGGATCTGTGCTTCCTCCTTCTTGGGTATTAATCTAAAAATGAGGCTCCTGTCCTTGGACACAGCTGGGGACACCGAGGGTTTGGGTGCCGGAGCTGCTCTGGGCACAGGGGGAGACACGCCCTGTGGGCGCACCTGAGGCTCCTCGCCCTGCTGCTCTGTGTGTGGTTAGGGTCAGCAGAGCCCTCCGGCGGCCGTCCCACCCCCCACCCCAAAGCCATGCTCTGAGGGTCCCGGGCCCCCAGGGCCCTGCTAAACCGGCTGAGCAGTGCCCGGAGGGTGTGGGGTCTGGCCCAGCAAGGGAGCCGTGGCAGGCGCCCTCAGCCTGGCCTCCTACTTCTGCAGCCCCCTGCTGAGTCTCGCCCAGCTGACTTGGGTGGGCAGTGGGGCTGGAGAATGCCGGGTGGGTCACCTCCAGCCTCAGAGGAAGAGGGGCACCCTCTAGAGTGAGGGTGGAGGAGGTGACCTGCCGTCTCCACTAGGGTATCAGGGACCCTTTGTCACCTGAAGAGTGCCTGCGGGGCCTTGGAGAGCTCATTCTAGACCTGGTCGCTCCTTCCAGAAGGAGGAGGAACAGTCTCACCCTCTGGGGCCCAAGGGAGAGGGTCCGGCCCTGCTGAAGACCCTGTGCCGGGTTCCAGGGCAGAGGGGCTGGTCTCCCCCGGGGGCTGCCTTGGGCTCCTCGCCCTCCCAACGTGGTCTCTAGGCGGGAGACGAAACCACCCCTCCCAGGAAGCAGCCGGGGGGGGGGGGTGCAGATGAGGAGCTCCTCGGGGCTATTTGGGGACGAGGTGACCGCGAGGTCTCCCCAGCTGTCCCAGCAGCCAGCCGGGGGAGCTGCAGGGTCTTAGCACCGAGCCCCGAAAGGGGGAGGAATCCCTCCCACCCCCCTCAGCTCTGCCCCAGAAGGTGCCAAAGAGGGGGCAGCCAGACAATTAACTCGGTGCCCCCTGGTCCCACCGGAGTCCCAAGAAGCGGGCGTGGAGAGCTCGGAGGGGGGGCAAGAAGCTGGAGCGGGGCCACCGGGCCGGCGCGCCTCCCCACCCCCCGGGTCCCCGCAAGGAACTCGTTCGCCACGGGGGAGACCAGCCGGCCCGGCCCGTGCGACGCCCCCGCCCCGTCCCAGGTCGCCCGCGCGGCTCCAGGCGGGTCCCGGGCCGGCCGAGCGGCGCTTACCTGACCCCGGCGCGCGCGGGGCGCCCTCGCCGGACACGTCTAGAGGAGCTCCGGGTCCTGGCGGCCGAGGCGCGGCTGCGAGCGAGCGGGGCGAGAGGGAGGGGTCCGTGGCGGGGGCCGCCCACTTTATACCGCTCCCTCCGCCCATCAGGGCCGCGCCCCGACGGCGCGGACAGCGGGAGGCGCTGCGGCCCCGCGGATGGCGGGGTCGGGGGCGGGGAGGGGGGGAGGGGCGGGGAGGCGGAGGGGGCCAGGGGCGGGAAGTGAGGGCGCTGGGGTGGGGGATGTAGGGTCCGAGGGGTGGACTGTGGGGCGGGAAGTGAAGAGGGGACGGTGGGGAGGAAGGGACAGGGGTGCAGTGTGTGTGGAGGGGGACAGAGGGGCGCCAGGAGGACGAGGAATGCGGGAGAGAGGAGGGGGACGCTGCTGGAAACAGGGCGTGGGCGAGGGGGCGGGCGCTGCCATCTCTCCTTGAACTAGTCCGGGTGAAGTCGGCCCGGGGTGTGTCCCGCCCCAGCGGGTCCTCTCGGCCCTCCGTGCCTCCCCGCCCCAGTCCACACCTGGACGGCACTGCTTGGACTTCACGCCCGGCTTGGCTGCCTGCTGCCCCTGCCCGATTTCCAGCCCGACCTGACCTGGGAGGTGGGGAACCTCGGCCTGCACCTGGAGTGACGAGGGTCGGTGGACGGCACCGCGGGGTCCCCATTCTCCGTGTTCCCCTTGCTCAGGCCTAGCCTGACCTAGCCTGGTCTGGGAACACGCAGCTCTCGCGACCCTGCGAGTCAGAACGTGTGTCTGTGTCGTGGGCTCCCTGGCGGAGAGCCTCCCGGTCAGATGGGAAGGGGCTGGCTAGGAAAGGGTGGGGGTGGGGGTGGGGGGACTGGGGGGGCCAGGACAGCCGGAGCCTCAGGAGCTGCGGGGGGGCGGGGCCTGCAGGTGCACTCTCAAGAACTCCGCAGGTGGGCTTGGTGCTGGGCCGAGGCCACGGTGATATCTGTACCCGAGTGGAGGCCGGGGCCCCCCGCAGAGCTGTGGTCAGAGTGCCTGCACCCCTCCCTGGAGCGGCGGAGCCCCAGGACCAGGGCTCCCCATTGAGGTGGGGTGCAGGCAGGGCTGGGCAGAGGGCCGGGGGCTCTGGGACAGGGCTGGATCATTGCCTCGTGGGGAGCGGGCTGGGGGGGGGGGCGCGGAGGTGCGGCTCCAGCTTCAGTTGGGGAAATCTGTGATTTAGCCCCCTCCCCACGCGCAGTGCTTCTTGGCCACCTGTCCGTGGCCCAGGGGCCGCCCTCTGTGTGCCCTCCGGTCTTCCTGACCACTTCTTTCCATCCGCAGCCCGATTCTGGGGCACGGGTCCCACCCACTGGCCAGACGAGGGCGGGGTTCTAAGGAGGCATCTTTGTGTTCTCTGGGAGCCCCAGATTGTTCAAGCAGAGGGGAGTATGTCTCCCGTGAGGAGGCACAGGCCACCCCTGTGGGTCCACCACAGGATACCCCTACTTTGACGTTCAAAGGGCCTTTGAGCTGTCCCCTGGCCCCAGCACGTGACCCCCCCACCTGCTCCTGGTTCCCAGAACCCCCCTTGGCCTGGACCACTCTCAGCGCCCACTCACTGCCCACCCTCCCTGGGCGGTACCAGTCGCTCCTCTGGTCCAGCGCCCTGTTTCTCTGTGTGCGGTGGGTGCCCCTGAGCGAGGGGCACCGAGGAAGGCAGGTGCGTGAGTGTGTGTCTGTGTGCATCTGTCTTCCCCCGAAAAGACCTGCGACATTCACTCGGGTGACTGGATTCACACCCCCAGGGTCATCATGGCCTCCCTGTTGGCGGGAGGTTTATGGTGCCAGGTAATAAAAGGACTCTTGGTGGGATCTTGGCGGAAGTGTTGGTCACAGTGGGTCCCCTAGTCAACAGACCACCCAATGGTCGTTTCCCTGGTTCCTAAGGGTGTCATCGCCACTCCCATACTTGGCCACTGGAGTGACTGGGTTCTGGCCTGTGTGGTCGTGGACACGGCAGGGGGAACCCAGGGGGAGACTTGGAGGCTGCCCTCCCTCCCCACAGCCCAGAGAGCGAACCACAAACGATATCGTGTCCCTGGAGGTTGAGTCCTGGAAGACGCAGGGATGGTGGGCCTCGAAGAGCCTCGAGACCGACCAGAGAGGCTGCAGGCCCCTGGGGCTTAACCACGGAGCCGCCCGCCCCCCCTGCTGCGGGACTTGGCATTCCGGCCATGGCAGACTAATGGGCCGTCGGTTTACAAGTGCATTATTTTCCATCCGAATTAGGGAAGACAGGCAGGGACAGTTTGCATTCGCATGGGAGGGATGATAATATGCACTCGTGGTTTGGCCTCAGGGCCACGTTAACCCTCCCCTCTGTCCTAACGTGGTCTGCGAGGATGCGTGCCCTGGACCCCCCCGGGGACGGGACACCGTGCTGACTGGACAGGTCAAGGGAGAGGAGGCTCGCGTGCTGGAGGCCTTCAGACACGTGCCCCAGAGGGTGGGAGATGAGCTCCCGTGAAAGCCCAGAGGTCTGCACTGCAGGGAAGCTTCCAGGGGCCGGTGGTCAAGGGCATGCCGAGAGAGCCCCTAAATTAAAAGACAAATTGCCTCATGCTGTGTCCCCTGCTTCCGAGAAGACTCGTGGGACTTGTGGGTTCTGAAGACAGTACAGTCCACCCTTAGGAATGTTACTCCGACCCGCATCTCGGGCGACGTGGAGGCAGCCAGTTTTAAGGCAGAGGGGAGGGGGGCCTAGAAGCGGGTAATGTCTATGCAGCAGGCCCAGGCCGGGACCGTGTGGGGCTGGAGAGGCCCCTGCGGGCAAAGACGCCCCTGCTGGGACACTTCCTACCTGCTTCCTTCTGTGCGAGGGTCCTGCCGCGAGGGCCGCCCTCGAGTGGCCCTGCCACGTTGAGTCTGTTTGTCTCTCCAGGCGGTGGTGACAGCGGTGGTCATGCCGGGGCTTCGTGCCTCCCGAGGGGCGCGTCGCATGCCGGACACTGCGTGTGCAGCTCAAGGACCCCCCCGCTGCCCTCAGCTGAGAGGAAACAGGCCAGGGAGCTGAAGAGAGCTTCCCTGCCGGCAGAGGGGCGGGCCCCCGGGCGAAGACTCACCTCGCTCTTCACGTCTGCAGGGCAGGGCCGGGTGCAGAGCAGCCCCTGGCTGGGGGCCGTTGCATCAGGAGACCCTGGAACCTCTGGAAGAGCAGCCTCCACGGGGCCCTGTGGTTCTGCCGAGATTCACAAGGGGCCTGGGAGCCCGAGAAGTGCCCTCTAGGGTCAAACAGTGCTCCCTCCCACCGTGAAAACCAATAGGGCCTCCCGTCTGTGGCTTGGTTGAAAAGCTCCAGAAGGTGTGACTGTCGATCCTACTGTCTCTCGGGCCTGAGGAACCCTCCCCTTGTCTGCCACAGGTTTGTTTTCCTTGGTTTGCCGACGTTCTAGAACTGCAGGTGGGCTCGGTCAGCTCCCTCGTCATCGGGCCTGGCTGGCCCACCAGACTCTCTCCCTGGAGAGCGTTTTGCGTCACCGCACCGGCGCCCGCACTGTCCCCTTGCTCCCGCCTGGGCGTTCCCACGGGCAGAGGCAGAATAGCTCGGGCAGTGTGAGGTGCAGAGGGGTGTGGGGGAGCGCCCAGGTGTCCCTAACCCGGGGGCCGTCTGTGCAGAGGTTGGCACCGGGTGCTCACAGCACCCCGTGGGGTTTGCACTACCGTGTTTCCAGAGAGGAAGCCCATCCAAGGTGGAGAGACCGTGCCGCTCGGACCCTGGTGCACAGACGAGCAGCGCGGACGCTGGTGCTCAGGAGAACGAGGGTAACGGGAGAAGACTCGCAGGAGCCGTCGGTGAAGGAACTCGTGCACTTGGGCTGTGGGCCTGGGGGACAGTCGGGGATGCCGTTTCCTTGTCTGCCCACATGTTCTCAGGCCCAAGGAGGCCTGGGCGGCCCTCCGAGGCTTTCTCATGCTCTGCGCGTCTCGTGGGACAGCTCTGGGCGGTGGCCCTGCTCTGCGGCCTTAGAAATGCACTTCGGAAGACGTTTGTTTTCCTTTGCGCGCTCACCGGGTTGAAGGGTAATGTTCCCCTCTCCCACCCCAACCGCTCGGACGTTCTCCGGAGACCCGAAAACCTACAAAACCCACCATCCACGGGCAACACGTGGGAGTCGGGGCGTTGAGGTGTGTGTTCCAGTGGGCGATGGAGAGGTGGCTTTTACTTGTCCAAGCCAAAGCTACCCTGTGAGTCCCGGTCATCCCTCTGGGTCTTGGGCGGCGCATACGTAGGCCTTCTAACTCTGCGACGACACTTGGGTGGAGAACTTGTCCGGATCTCCAGGGCGCCAGAACGGAGCCAGGCACCGGGGAGGGCCCGCGGCGGGGTGAGGGCACCAGGTGGCAGGGAGGTCAGGGCCACATTCTGGCAGACGGGGGCTGCCCCCTGGGTGGAAAGGGACTGTGTGCTCCCAATGGACTCGGTCCGGGCTCGGCGGTGCTCCCGAGGGGCCCTTACTTCCTCCGGCGTCTGGCCTTGGTCATACAGTCATTTCTTGGAAAACGAAGCCAGCCTGAGACCACAGCATCCCAGTGGGGCGCCTCCAAAGCCCCCCTCCTATGCCCGACCTGTCAGATTCGGCTTAGGGCCATCTCACAGGCAGGACACGGGGACTCACGGTGGGGGGGGGCTGGGTAGGGGGAGAACTTCTGGTCCAAGGGTGGTGGTCTTTCCCCTCTGCCACCTCCAAGCATTTGTAAACTACATGGAACTCGTTTACAAAATCGTTCCAAATATTTATGCCTCCCAGCTGTGCCTTCCTGAAGTGACAGGGTCACCAGAACATCACGTGCCTCGGCTCCCTGCTGGCCCGGGAAGACCCCTCCGACACTCACTCCAGGGGCTGGCCAGTCCGAGTGGGCGGACACCAGGAGCCCCACCCCGGGGCTTCTCCTCAGGGGTCAGCGCCAGGAGGCGGGGTCACCACGGCCCAGAGTCTGAGCCAGACCTTGTCTCTGTGCCTCTTCCTGGCAAGGGGGCCAGATGTCATTGGATTCTCAAAGGTACAGGTGGTTCCAGAAGCATTACACGTTTTCAGTGAGCTGGGACACAACAAAATACAGAAAATATACTGTTTAATCTTTCTGGACGATTTAGGAGGTCCGGAGCTCTCCCCCGCCTCATGCCCGTGACCCCTGCCGTCACCTCCCCACTGCTATCTATCTCTCCATGACAAAGCATCCCTGCACTTAATGGACTAGACAACAACCATCTCATTTGCTCAGTTTCGAGGGACTGGCGCCCAGCTGAGCGGTTCACGGGAGGCTTTCGCCTCAGCCGGTTCAGGCTGCGGCAGTCAGGGAAGGCCTGCAGGGGGAGGACCATCTAGAATGGCCTGGCCTCTGGCTCTCCTCGCTGTGGCCTCCCTGGAAGGACGACTCACGTCCATTTAGCTGGTGGCCGTGCGCGGCAGAATGACAGCAGAAGCCGCCCAGACTCTTGAGATCCGGGCTCAGGGGCATACCTTCACGTTGCCACAATTCGTTAGTCAAAGCGAGACACAGGCCAACCGTGCCTCGGGGACAGGAGACAGAGACTCCAGCTCTTGGTGCGAAGTCTATACCGCCACCACCACCTCCACCACCGTCTCCCGCTGCCGCGTCCATCACTTCTGCACTCCCCCCCTCCACCGTCCTCTCCACAGGCAGGTACTGACCGTTGCGGGGACTTGGGTCTTAGAAAGAGATAGCCTCTGTCCTCAGAGGTCTTGCCATGCAGGTGACGATAAGAGACGAATTCCTGATGGACGGACGGTGGTGTTGGAAAGGCTCACTGACACTCGCAAATCCCTGAAGGAGTCGGAGGTCCCGCTGTCTGCGCCTCTTCCGTCTTGGGGCAGGTGGCGGGGCCTCTGTCTGGTGCACCACCGCATTGTGCCCTTTGTCACGTGGGCTTACTTCTCTTTGCCTTTGTAAACTGACCTCAGGATTGGCCTCCTGTCATGCACCACGGTCTGCTTGTTGGAACCGAGTCCTGGGGCCAGCCCACGCTCCAGGGGAGAGGGTCACACAGCGTCACCAACGCCAGGAGGCAGTGTCACGGAAGCCGTTCTAGAGAGAGCTCGCTGTCGTTGCCTTTACTGTTCTGTGTAGCGCGGGCCTGCAGGCGCCACGGTTCTCAGGATTCACTGTCTCCCCAACTTTTTACTGAACCTTCGGTTTTGAAGGATATTTCCCCGGGTGAGAATTCCATCTTCGCCACTCTTTTCTTGTGATTCTCTAAAGATGACATCGTGTTGTCTTCTGGCGTCCGGATTTGTGGAAAATCGGTCTCTCCGTCATTCCTCTGAGGGTGACGAGCCTCCCTACTCCGGCCGCTTCTGAGGCCCCCGCCATCTCCGGCTCACAGCGCTTCCCCGTGACGCGCTGACACGCGGCGCCCTTTGCGTCCGTCCTGTCTGGCACACGGATTTCTTTTCTGAATCTGTGGAGAGATATCTCTTATCGGTTTTGGAAAACCCTTTAGAAAAACTCCTCAAACGCGGCCTCTGTGCCGCTCCGGCTGCGTCTCCACTGGGGCTTCGCATTTCACGGATGCTGGACGTTCCCACCGCGCCTCACGCCTCCTGCCTTTTCCTGTTTTCTACGTCTGTTTTTAGTTTGTCCTTCGGGCTTGCCCATTTTCTCTTGACCTGTTTTCCAATGAACTTATTCTCACTTCTGCTTTGTTTAATCTGCTGTAACCCCAATCCACTGAATCTTAACTATCAAATATTGCATTGTTTTATGTTTAGAATTTCCATTTTCTCTTCAACTTACAGATTACAGTCCTCTTATTCAGTTGTCTGTCTCATCTTCCACTTTCTTGAGATCTTAATCACATTTACTTTAAATGTTTTTAATGTTTATTTATTTTTGAGACAGACAGAGACACAGAGCGTGAGCAGGGGAGGGGCAGAGAGAGAGGGAGACGCAGAATCCCAAACAGGCTCCAGGCTCTGGGCTGTCAGCACAGAGCCCGATGCGGGGCTTGAACTCACGAACCATGACCTGAGCTGAAGTTGGACACTTAACACACTGAGCCTTCCAGGCGCCCCTTAGTCACATTGGCCTTAAAGTCCGTGTATGTGTATGACAGTTCTAAGATCAGGGCCCCCCGGGGGTGTGTTTCTCTTGTTTGTTTTTTTCTGTAGTCATGTGGTCCCATCTCTTGACCTGCCCGGTGATTTTTTCTTAATTGCTGGACATTATGTGGGAAGGGCTATAGAGGTCCTGTTTAGCGTTATCTTCTTTGTTTAGAATTGGATTTAATTTTATTTTGGTGGGCAGTTAGTGTAGGGACAGAGTCCCTTTATATGATTCAAATCTAGGTTTATCTCTCTGTGAAGACTGGGGTGTTATCTTTCCTCCTGGAACATAACTTTCTAAGGGACCCAGTCGAGAGCCTGCGGTATTTATGTCAAACCAAGGGTCCTGTCCCTTTGAGGTCCTGAATTCTAGGTGTTGTCTCCCTACCACAGAGATAGCAAAGGCTATTTTAGGTTTTTTTTTTTTAACAGGCTTATTGAGGTATATTTTGCATAAAAAAATTCATGTTATTCAGGTGTGCAATTCAACAATGGTAAATTTATTGAATGATGTGATCATAAATCAGCTTTAGAGCTTTTTCACCACCCTTAACACCCCTCGGGCCTCTTACTGCTCACCCCTTACTCGCCCTCCACCCCAGAAGGCCACTCGTCCACATTCTGTCTTTATATACTTGCCTTTTCACATGTTTCGTATGAATTCTCCATATTATTGTTCAAGAATCAGAAATAAAACAAACGTCAAACCCAAGGTTCTTTCCACTCTGATTCTCATTGTGCTGATGGTTCCTTCTTCTTTCATCAGCTCAGTAAGAAATATGATGATTGACTTCATGCAGTGAGTTTAAACAACTTAGATAAAATGAATTTTTGGAAGTATACGGATTAACTAACCCAAGAAGAAGTAGTCCTATATTTACTAAGGGGATTGAATTCATTATGAGACGGCTTCACTGGAGACTTCTAGCAAACATTTAGGAAAGAAGTAATACTCACCCTGTATAAACTTTTTGAAAACACAGAGAAGGGAACATTTCACAACTCATTTTATGAGGCCAGTGTTACCCTGACACCCAGAGCAGAGAGAGATGTCTCTGCCTGGCTTCCGCATGTGTGGGGCCACTCTGTCGTGTTTCCTCAGGAGGCCGACCCTCCTCCCTCGGGCGCAGACCCCTCCCTGGTTTGCACTCACATTGCCTGCAGCCCCCCTCTCCTCTGCGGGCTGCCTCCGGGAGGCACACTCGGTGACATCAGCCAGAGAAGGAGCACTTCCCTTTGATGGACCCACTCTCTGGCAGGAAAAAAAAAATTTAAATTGTCTGACAAATTAAGCCCTAAACAGAACCAGCTTGTCTGAGGATGAACGGTCCTGAGACCCAGAACAAACGAGCGCATGGGTGAATTCCCACAGACCCACATTCGGGGGGCCGGCCGGCGCTGTGGGCGGCGACTGGAACGGATTTGCGAGTTGGAAGGGACTTCAAGAGAGCCCTGATTCCAGGGCTCCGGGTAATCGTGGGTGTGGGATTCTCCGAAAAGCCACGGAGCCCTATCAGTTTCTCCTCGGGATCAGGGACTCCCAGGGCCAGGAGGGATTCACGGGCGCAGCCGTCGCCTGCCCTCTGCTCTTGTGTGACCTGTGGGCAGGCCCGGCCGTGGCTATGTGGGCCCTGGCTCGTCATGGGCACAGGACCACCATGGACATGGACGAGGTGAGGCTGGCAACGTGTCGTTCTACCCACTGCTGTTTCACACACTTAACCCTTCACGTGTGTGGACACGGCATGCGCCGGAGGGACGTGGCAGTCCCTGCTTCCCTCTGCAGGTGAGGCCAGTGCCGTGCAGGGGCTCGCCGGCGAACGAGCTCGAGCGGGGGCAGCGCTGCTCCACAGAGTGAGCCTGCATCCTCCCGGACGCCCTGGGCCGTGAGGAAGCCCAGTGGCCCTTAGGTCACCTTCTCCAAGCTTGGCGTCTGTCTGAGGGGTCTGGCCGTGCTCAAGTCCCTGCCCGTGTGCTCCCTGGGCCCCAGGAGTCTGCGCTGTGGGCCTGCGGCCATCCCTGAGCCTCAGCCCAGGCTGTGGCAAAGCCCCCGCTCTGGGCGGCTCTTCCCGGAGCACATCTTCCCCCGGCTCAGAGACCCCCTCTTCTCAGGGAACCCCGGCCACCTTTCCCTGCCCCGGGTCCCTGCCAGCCCGTCGTCTGGCGTGGCCTGTGTCTGGTGACCTGGCCTCCCCATTCTGAGCCGAAGCAGAGGCCCTCCTGGAGGAGGCGCCAGCCGACGTGGTCCTCCTGAGCCTTCTCTCCCTGCCAGCTCACAAGGTGCCCCTGCAGCTGGGAGTCCCAGGCTCAGCACGGGGTGATGTGGGGCTCAAAGTGAGAGGACCCGCTGGTCTGCCCGGGTTTGCCCGTGGTCCCGGGCTACAGGGCTGAGTGGGACCGGAGGGTCTCTGGGGAGCCGGCCGGCCTGGGCTGGGGGTCAAGATGAGGGTGGGAGGGGCAGGTAGCCGGTGGCGGCCGGGGAGGACACAGCGGCGCCCGGGAGGGCAGGAGGTGGACCTGGAGCAAGCGGGTGAGGGGCCAGGTCACGCCCTGCTGGAGGAGCGGCCGGCCGCCTGGCTGGCCAGCCTGCTCCGGGACCCAGTGTGGTGTCCTGGGGGACATCCTGCCGCTGCGGTCAGCCCTTGGCGTCATTGTTCAAGCCGTGGCTGACACAGGGCGAGGCGCTGCCGGGTGTGGGGGGCAGGCTTGTCCATCTGCAGCCCCCCTGGCCTGGCCCCGGGCTGCCTCCAGGGGTGGGCTCCCGCACTGCCTGCGTCAGATGCCGAGGCCCAGCCTCAGGGCCCAGCGGCGCAGCCTGGCGGAGGGGTGGTGTCTCAGGATCTGGGCAGCTGCACAGCGGGTGGGGGTCTCTGTCCACCTCTCAGAGGGTCTCTCCACCCCTGGGCCCCAGTCCTGTCTCAGCGTGTGCACCCTCTGATCTCTGCCCATGCCTGGCACCGACTGGGAAGCCAGGTGCTTGGAGCCCCCACTCACTGCTGCGCTCCCCGATGCCGGCCACTCGCTCCCTGGCTGCCTCAGTTTCCCCACCTGTAAGGTGGGCATCCGAGTTATATGACACAGGGTGAGACAGAGCTGGTGGTTGTCTTGACCCGTGAGCCCCCCCCGAGGTCTGGATGCGCGAGCTGCTCACGGGCACGGGCGTACCGACTGTCTGGGGCTGGGGGCTGGGGGCTCTGAGCCAGCTGCCGTGGGGCGGCGTGGGGCAGGGGAGCGCCGGCAGTCTGGGCCCCACCCGGAGACCACAGGCCCCACCCACAGAGACCCCGAGGCAGGGGTCCCTAGGCCCGCCCCTCCCATCCTGCTGCCGCGGGCCCGGAGGGGTCTGCGGTGCCGGGAGGAAGCTTCGCATCCTTCCCTCGCCCACTGCGGGCGGAGACGTGGCCACAGTGCCTCCCTCGGGGTGGCTACACCGGCCGCTGCGGCTCCAGCGATGACACACGGTCCGGATACAGTTGGGCTGTATTAGTCACTCAGAGAAAATGTTCCGAAGGTGGTCGGGTCCAGGTGAATGCGTCACAGCAAATTTATCAGAAAGAGAGGTGGCTCTTTGTGAGTAACTGTGGAAACAAACGCCAGGCTGGCTGCTGAAAGGGCCCTCTGTGTTGGGTCCCCAGTGGAGTCCGAGCGCTCGCTGAGCCTGGGAGTCTCCTCTTTTGCCCGTGGTCCCACAGGAGGTCCTTGTGGGTGGGGTGAGCACCGGCACCTCCGCCTCCTGCCCCTCCTGTGGCGGTGGCGACAGGCCTGCAGGTGTGATGAAGCTTGCCGACCGGCTGACCTTGGGATGAGGTGACCTGGGTAGGCCTGACCAGGTGGCTCGGCCCTCACAGAGCAGTTTTCTCTGGCCGGTGGCAGAAGAGGAAGCCCGAGGGACGGGGGCCCCGAGGGATTGGGTGTGAGAGAGGTGGGGGTCCTCGTGGCTGGGGTACGGGGGCCACATGCAAGGAGCTCAAGGCCACCACCCCCCCTAGC